>VWYH01006861.1:0-112880 GCA_013399365.1 Pampusana beccarii
TCCCTCAACCTACTGGCCATGCTCCTGTTGACACTGCCCAGGATACAGTTATCCTTCTGGGCTGCAAGGGCACTTCGCTGGCTCATGTCCAGTCTTTCATCCACCAGTACCCACAAGCTCTTCTCCACAGGGTTGCTCTCAATCCCATCATCCCCCAGCCTGTACCGATACCGGGGGTTGCCCTGACCCAGCTGCAGGGCCTTTCACTTGGCCTTGTTGAACCTCATGCCGATCACACGGGCCCACTTTTCAAACTTGTCCAGGTCCCTCTGGATGGAATCCCATCCCTCAGGCACATCAACTGCACCACTCAGTTTGGTGTCATCTCAAACTTGCTGAGGGTGCACATGATGCCTCTGTCTATGACAATGGTGAAGATGTTAAACAGTACTGGTCCCAGTACAGACTCCTGAGGGACACCTCTCGTCACCAGTGTCTATCTAGACGTTGTGCCATTTTCCACTACTTTCTGGGTGCAACCATTCAGCCAGTTCCTCATCCACCAAACAGTCCACCCATCAAATCCATACCTCTCCAATTTAGAGAGAAGGAATTTGGGGGGAACTATGTCAAAGGCTTTACAGAACTCCAGATAAATGACATCCATAGCCTGCCCTTGTTTACTGATGTAGTCACTCCATCATAGAAGAGCACTAGGTTGGTCAAGCAGGGCTTTTTGTTAGTGAAGCCATGCTGGCTTTCTCAAATTACCTTCATGACCTCCGTGTGCCTTAGCATAGCTTCTAGGAGGGTCTGTTCTATGATCTTACAAGGCAGAGAGATTAAGCTGACAGGTAGTTCCTGGGGTGCTCCTTTGTACCCTTTTTAAAAATGGGTGCAATGTTTCCACTTTTCCAGTCACCAGGGACTTCACCTGACCACCATGACTTTTCAAACATTATGTAGAGTGACTTGACAACTACATCAACCAACTCCTTCAGGACTCTGGGATATATTTCATCAGGTCCCATAGACTTATATATGTTCAGGTTCCTCAGGTGGTCATGAACTTCATCTTGTCTGTTCTCTAAATGCCTGGGGTTTGTTTTTACTTAATGTCTAGTTCTCCTTAAGGTACACTATCTTGATAGATCAGTGTCTCTGGGACCAGGTACTGGAGGGAATGTAAGTGTGCGAATTAATATGTGAGCACTAGCGAAGATCAAGCTGGTCTAGTCAGCAAGAGATGAAGGGGCCTGTGAGCCAGGGGGGTGTGTGTCTCTAAGAGTGAACTGGCTGTTGGAGGGATCAGGGGTGTCCTATCCAGCTGCTGGATAGACTCTGCAGTCTGGGGGCTCAATTGGGAGACACACGTGTGTGTGTATGTGTAGGAGTGAGGCACCTGGGGAGTATCCAGGATGATGTATGGGATTGGCTGAGTGTCCATGTTCAGACATGGGGGACAGCTGCTGAGAAGAACGAATGTCTGAGCCCAGCTGCTGGAGGGATCCACATTGCACATACGTATGTATGTACATACGTATTTCCCACTAACAGACCTTCACTCTAATCAAAGAGACAAATAGGATGAGGCTATTGGTGCTCTTTGTGTTTGAGATCTGAGTGTACTTGTCTGTGTTGGCTGTGCGTGTGTATATACATGTATGTATGCATACATACACACATGTACATATGTATGTGTGTGTTTGTGTATCTACTGAGAATACTTGCTCAGCCTTGTTACTGTTGGCCTGTAGGCATCGAGCTGTGGCAGCCTCACATCTGTTGGGCTACCAAATTCATGGCCCCCTTCCCTGAACCTCCACATCCCTAATAGCATTTACAGAGGTTTCCATTCATTTCTTCCTCTAATGTCAGAGGACTATATTAATGATAATCTGAAATCAGGAACTCTTCTTTAAACAATCATCTCTAAATTTTGCCTGGGAAATAAAACTCAACAGCTAGTGGGATATAGAGTAATGTTACTTACGGAACACTGCATTGTGTTAGGACGCAAAGTAACTGGGAGAACTAGTAGATATGAGCATTCAATACCCTGTCTCTTATCTGGTAAGATTCCCTAGGTCGTGCAGCTGGTTCTTGAGAGTGAGAAAGAAACGGGGAGAAAAAGCCTTGTTTGTCCAGTGACATGTATGTTAACTGAGTTCCTTCAAAATATAAATTTTTTAAATATACAAATAGAGACTTTTACTCATCACAAATAAAAGTAACAGGTTTCAAATATTTTTGAGACATAATGGCAAAAGGGCTTCCAGATGTGGCCTGAAGGACAATGGAGATGGGGACTGTGGTATAGACACAGTATGTTTAAAAAGGTATCAGGGACAAAACAGTGTATGCATATGTATATGTATGGATGTACATGTGAATGTACATACATGAATGCTTGTGCATATGTTACATATTTTACATACACACATACAATTTTATTTAAATCTGCTGTTCACTCATTTCCATTCAAAGGGAGAATTCTTATAACAGCACTTGCTTTGAAGAAGAAAGATGTCCACCTATTTGATATACTAGATGATTTCTAGGCTAAAGAGGCAACTTATGCTAATAAAAGTTATCTTTTTAACTGTATTGCTGTTCTGCAATTATGACAAAGAAATTGTAGTGTGGAACAACACACAGAGAACATCTGCAAAAAAAAGATGCATTTTAAATGGTTTTGTGAATACATGCCCTCTGGTTAGATATAACTATAGAATTGTGTTTGAATGAAACTCATGGTGACAGTTGAGGGAGCACACTAATTTAATAACATTTGATGAATTAAGAAACTGTATTACTTTTTAAAATCACTTAGAAAGACTCCTCTCAATTCCCTTGGTTGCCTGGTTGATTCTTCTGGACAGCGTGTCAAAAAGATTTGGAAACATGTAGTCTGTAAAAACCATCGTGTCTGGTTGAGCTTTTTTTTCACTTTCTAAAGAGACTTACATCAAAGCTTTATATTTCCATTCCAATGAATATGCTCTGTATGAGAGTATTCCTTTTGGGACAAAATAGTGCTGATTATCACAAAATTTATTCTGAACTAGTTCATAACCTTTAGCTTCCATCACTTTTTAAAATGTTTCTTTTCAAAGAAGAAGAGTATGCTAATGACACAAAGTGCAAGCATCCTTCATGGTGATAAACCACTTGTTCATATTCATACATAACAAAAAAGCAAACTATTTACAAAGATGTAACTTTCCCGGAAAAATTCTTAATATGGTGGCACAAATATTTAATTATTAAAGCCAAATACTACAAACATTATGAACTTAGTGTCAGTAAAATGTGTATGGAAGAACTATTTGAACTTGACAGTTGTGTTTTCTAAAACATTTTCAAAGCACTCAGGGAATGACTATGACTGAAGTAAAAAAAACTTACATACCCAAAATATAATTCCCACCAGTCACAAAGACCTCAAACAAAGTAATTTCAGTTACTTTTTTATGGATTTAGATATTTTCAGAGTTACCCATTTCTATAATAGATTATCTCAATGAATTCTTCATGAACCACAAATTAACATGATGTTTGATCTGACAAGAAATCAGCGCTTCTCTGGGTGGTAGAAGTGGTAGATAAAGGGAATGTCATGATATAAAAAAAAAAAGACATAACTTCTGAAACAGGTATTTTTTAATTAAAGAAGAGACAGTAATTATAGCACAGACACGTTTCTATGTACACGTTGCTATGCAGCATAAGTTCTAGCTCCAACTTCTCATTTGTCAGGGCATATTCTGAGGCTTGAAAAAACAGCTAGTACTGAAAATTATGAACAACACTAACAAATCCGTGAAAACATAACGTTAAGTGGAGTATAACACACCTGTCCATTAACTTTCTCTCTTGCTTTTGGAAGTGATCCAAATAATCAACAATGTCCTGAATCATGGATTAAAAGTCTTTTCCCCTGAGAAACTCAAGAATTCTCTCTTCTTGTAATAGGAGTAATATTGTACTATACATATATAGTATTTGACCTATGATACTGTGACTCCCTGTCCAGACTTTAGAATTTATGTAGTAAACATACCTTTAGCCACAATTACTATAAGAAAAAAATAACTTCTCTTTATTTCCTGGTTCTGCATGTCTAAAATGCAGCAATTATTTTAATCATTAGCTATATAAAAACAAAATTTTCACCCTCTGTCTTAGAATTCTTGAGCTGAAGTGAAACTCCTGTTCCAAGGATGCATTCATTGTACTCACAATATTCTTGAGAGATGCTTGTCCAGCTCCATTTAAAGACCTTCGTAACAGAGATTTAACAGCATCTCAGACAGTGTATTTAAATGTTCTTCTACCTTATTATAAAGTTCCACGGATTCTTTTTAGCTACATCTAACCTAATTTTGTTCTGCTGGTATTTGGATATCTTATTGTTCTGACTCAACCAAAAAAAACCCTTAATATTTTATCAAAGTGTTCCAAAGATATTTCTATTTGTATGCAATATAAATGCATGTATATATGCTTCTGCATATCTAAATATGCATTCATATCTATTTTAGACAATGGTCTTTATCCATGATCTTTTATTACTTTCAGGCATCTGGTTGTGTTTGTTTCAAATAAGTAGATAAACAGCAAAAATATGTTCTTCATTGTTATTACAGAGTAAATGTGATCACACTCAAATAAATGGTTCACCACTGTACAGCTGCTTTGTCCTACCTTAAGTTTTCCTGTAACTTAAATGAAAAAGGCCTTTGATTCATCACTGAAGAATCCAGATTATTTCATGAAGCATGAACCTCATTCTCTTTCACACCTGCGAAGGTCTAGTTACACAAACAATATGTTGTGTTCCAGCACAAACACAAGCATACAGATTTTAGGCAACAGAAGACTGAAGTTTGGGAATTACTGGATTTTTACTGGAATAAATAAGAAGTCACATCCTAGAGTTAAGCTATTTAATTTAATTTTCAGTCTGCAAAGGTACCTTCATGTAGTATAGTGATCTTATGGTTACTGAAGACCATGAGGGTACTGTTTGTTCATTGTTACTGCACAGCTGACACAGGTCTGGGAGACTAAGTCAAATTCTTGTTATTAGAACTCTGAATTCAAACCTCCTAACAGGATCCTTTCCACAAACCAATGAAAATGGTATTTGCCTGTCAGATCTCACAGTAAACTAACAAGACTAATAGTAGAAAAAAACCTTTTTTTTTTCCCCTCTTTGTAGTAAACTGTAAGACAATCTCTCTCGAGATATTTTGAAATAGGAATGAGCAGTGTTTTTACAGCTTGGGTCATTTAGGTTAGCTTTATCAAAGGACATTGGAAAATAAAGAAGAACCCACTGGAGGTTTATTGCCCCCTTGTTTTTCTTCTTTGGCTCTGCAAGTTAAGAGGAACAAGCACCAAAGGCACGTTCACATTCATGTGGACACAATCACTATACAGAGGTGAAGGAAACTAAAGCACTCATGCTATCATTTCAGGGAAATTTTTATTCCATATATTATAAAAAATCCATTTTATATGAAGTCAGTCTTTGATAAAATACTTAATGAGTATCAGGAAAAATTTCTTCATGGAAAGGGTTGTCAGGCATTGGAACAGGCTGCCCAGGGAAGTGATGGAGTCACCACCCCAGAGGTGTTTAAAAGACATGTAGATGACGTTCTTAGAGACAAGGTTTAAAGGTGGACTTCGCAGTGTTAGGTTAATGCTTGAACTCTATAATCTTACAGGTCTTTTCCAATCAAAATGATTCTATCATTCTGTAATGGGCCAAAGAACTTCTGCGTTCTAATGCATGTTTATTAGGAATGAGTAGAAAAACTGATGCATTACTATACCCACATCTTAAGAAAGTTTAATAGGTAAAGAGGTAGAGAAGCACATACATGTTCCCAGCAGACAGATGCTAGGAGATTTTTTTTTTATTTCCCCTCAGATTTATTTTCTGTTTTTTCGGTGGTAACTGGAAAAATAATTATTTTTAGTAAATTTCTCACAGGTAAAGCTGAAGACTTGATCACAGGACAGTGCTGAAATGGAAATGAAGAAATAATTATGTAACATTAATACAAGAAATAGCTTCCTCTTTTATGCTCCACAGCAGTTTTAAAAAAAATAGGAAATCCAAATGTTAGTAACGTTTAGTTGTCAGCACTTTTTTATAAGTTATATGGAAAGTACTAGTGTCCTCTATAAGAGACAAATACTGAAGTAGAAAGTGTTTCTTCAGGTTAATTATTTCCTCTCAGATCTTCGAAATATCCACTTGAATAGCCATTTTTACATTATTTTAGTTCATTGATAGTTGGACTACTGACAGTATAGTGGTGACATGGTGTTTCTACTGTAGTGAAGTTTCTGTGGTGCAATATGCAAAGTGAGCAGAAAAAGAACTAAAATAACTATCTTTGTACAAAAGGCCAACAATAAAATTACAGAAAAATCATTGAATTGTCATGATACTTATTCCTTCATATCAAGGAAAGTTATACAGTTGTTATGACTTAGATAGTTCAAAAAGGATAAAAGAAAAAAAATCCAAACCCACCTAAAACTTGTTACCTATTCCCTAACAAACTGAATAAAAAGGACAAGATTTTACACACAGGCTGACTTTATATTTTCCTAATAAAATAAAACAAAACAAAACAAAACAAAAAAGAAAAACACAATAAATTTCTCAGTAGTTACCATGTCTCTTTTTCTTATGCCCATGAAATTTTGTTTATACTAGTTAGAAGAGAATTGCAGAGAAAGGTTTTGATCTGCCACTAGAAGCTGCTCCAGGCTGTGGGAATCAGTGGCTTAGCTCTTTCATTTACCATGTGAACATGATGTACATGCTGCAAGTCACCTCCTTCACGATCTCCTTTAGTGGGATGGAATAATCACCTGCAACGAATCCTGGAGCAGCCACTGCAGAGTCTCACAGGGCTGGCAGTCAGTTGGTATAGGTGACCCTAGTCAGGTGAGCGTTTTAAGTCCGGCATCGAAACCTAATAAGTTGCATTCTTGTATTACAATCACGAGAACTGTTTATGTCGGTATACAACACAAACGATTTGTTGTATTGGTCAAATAGAAAAGTTTGAACTTCAACTTTGTTTAAGCTTGTACCAAAACAGAAAGTAAAAATAGCGAAGTATTTATGAAAATCTGTTCATAAATATGTTCAACTTTAAAAATAAAAAAGTAAATAATTCCTAAAGTCAAGCATTCAATTTCATTTTGCTTGATCCAATTTCAGCTGTTACAGCCACTGAAACTCATATCAGAATTGCCATAATACTCTGCTATCTTGCAGTCTGTATTTCCCACACTCCTATTATCTTTGTGTGGCCAGGCCTTCCAGCAATCAAGCTATATGGAAAATTGTAAAGATATAATGGAAGACACTGCTCAATGAATAAAGTTTTTCAACAGTAAAAAATAAAATCATAGGCTCACCTCTTACAATTTCCATAGAGTTTTATGAAAGATTAGAGGAGCGTAATGTGATAACAGAGCAGCCTGACAAACTGAAACATTTAATTATTGATGACTGCATTCAACTGAAAAAAAAAAACAAACCAAAACAAAACACCCTGTTATTTTTGGCAAAAAAAGTCTTCCTGAGAGAAAATCTGGGGGTTTTGAAAACACGTTTTTTCCATCAAACTGTACTTAAATGGAAAAGTCCCAGCTAGCTTGAGCTAGAAGCCCCTTTATTTCCTCCTGCCATATAAACATTGCTATGCCTGTTTGTATTGTGATGCTTTTACCCCAAAACATAAAAGAACCTAAGTAATGACATACACACTGCTAATTTTATTAAGACCTTAGTCATCTGTTTCATTTTAAAAGCCCAGCATAGAAAGTACACCATTGTCCAGTGGTGAGCAGAAACACATAGAAAGATATCACCTAAAAAAAATACAAATTTATTTGGGTCACAAAGTTGTAATATACTAAAACAAAAGAAACAAAATAAAGGGAAAAATAAATAAATAGAAATTAAAATAGAAATTAAAAGAAGCAAAACAGATGTTGAAGATAAATATGTGAGAAGCTATGTAGAGAGCAATGGATCAATACTTGACATGGCATCTTCTTTCTTTTTCCCTTTTACTTTTCTTAATGGCTATATATATGGCTATATATAGAAGAGTATAAGAAAAAGGAAAATATAATCACATGCATTTTTGCTCTAAATCTGTATGAAAGCGTCTGATTTCAGGTAACAGATAACATACGATACAAGGACTTTGAAAAGATTGATTACTAATTAACAGTAGCATGAATCACCACACTTAGATCAAAGAGGCCTGATGTTCTTTCCACTGCTCAGCGTTTATATTGCCCATACATATTTTTACTTCACAACGCACTCTAAGAAAACATAGGATTTGAAAGTTGAAGAGGCATGAGCTATTTTCTGAGATTATCCAAAGTCCAATTAAAACCAAAGAGATTTTCATTTCAGAAAACATATGTGGATCAAAGGTCCTTTTAAGTAACACCACTGAGTATTTGCATCACATGTAGAGGAATTAATATGTTTTCGACTATTCATCTGTCTTAAAGAGTTGTCATCCTTAGATTTTTGATGGGCAAAAGGAAGTTACACTTACAGTATTACCTGCAGTGGTTCATGACCCAAAATAAGATTATCATAACCAAGACAATTAACTGATGTGATGATAATCAATGTGTAATCAGTTATCAATAACCACATCTGTGATTATGGGTTTATTGGAAAGAAGTATGCTTACTTCAATCATCAAAGCCTAGAATTTTCATATTTCTTAAAAAATCGATTGATATAGTTGCAACTTGGACCATACTTAAGTGGCAAATGAGCTGAGGAAACAGTAAAAGCTGAATGTACATCCAATACCATCCAGGGAAAAGTGCAAACAAACTGAAAAGATAATCTTATCAGGATCATTTGTTAGGTATAGTGATTCGAAACGCTACTTAACTATACTAGATACTTCTTTTTTTATAAGAGTATCGAAAGTTCTTCGTGAGGAGATTACTGTTGCCAGAAGCATCATATGCAAATAAAGAAAACAGCCATCCCCAAATCCTTGACTACAGAGCTAAGCAGATTATCATATGATTTTTAACAATCAAAATCTATTTATATCAAATAGATCCAAATTTCACTAAATCAGTTACATTTAGATATGCACCTTCCTGCAGCTGCTGCTTCATAATTTGAAAGATTCAAGGCAGCATTTTATGTAAAAAATATTTTTAATTTCAAATGTACATCAGTCATAGATAGCATGATAATTTGGCCTTCTGACAAATAGAATACATGAAGCAAGAACTGTTAAAACCTGGAAGATCTTTTGAAAAAGTAAGATTATCACTACATTTGAAATGTGTGAAGAAGTACATCGGTACGAAAAGAAAACAAAGTCATTAAATCAGCTAATACAGAAATGGATCACGCTTCAAGAATTTCAGATAATTTCAGCATTTTATTTAGAAATTTGAAATCACCTGTCATGTAAAAAACAAATAAACAAACAAACAAACAAACAAACCAAAAACAAAACAAAAACCCTAAACCCCGCTTTTAATAATAAACTCAGGTAACCGCAGTTCGCATGCATTTTGACCAACATCAGAGAAGTACTGTTTAATTTGGTGCAGCATCAATATTAATGCTTCACTGCATGTTACAAAAGTTAGTTGGATGACAGTGTTTAGTGATTATTGCCTTTTTCCCTAACTTCATATTCAGGAAGCCTGTGTATAGAAGAAAAAGACTCTTTGCCTTCAAAGTATTTTACAGGATCGTATTAGAACCACAGATATTTTGCTTGAAGGGGATCTATAGAAATAGTATAGCCTATCCTCCCGCTTCGAGCAGGACTATTCGTTCTTTTAGAACAGCTGTGACTTTGTACATCAAAGTCCTGAAAATATGGATACTAAGGTTCCACGGATACTTTAAGTAACATATTTCAGTGCTACACTACCCCTCCTAGTGAAGAAGGTTTTCTTATTATCCAAATATCTTGTAGGTATTTACTATTGGTATTGACTTTTATAACTTGTGTTGTGATCTTCCTTATGTATCTGTTAGAAAAAAAAGAAGAAAATACAGACACGTTCCTTTCACTTTTTCAGGAGACACTGTCATGAGAATCTTCAGAATAATTTTTATGAATTTAACATATGGTTGGGCCTTGAAGCTAAGAACAGTCACTGGTCTTGTCTAATTCCAGTTCATGCTGGCTGGAAAAAGACTTGGTGCAGCAACACCCCTAAGTTGCTCTTTTATTTTCTATAGAGATCTTTTCAAACAAAACCATAGACCTCTGAGATTATGACGACATATAACGCTAGATCCAAAAGATGTAATACCTTAGCTCTAGTGGCCCTTAGATCAGGACATTAATAAAAAATTCAGAAGGCATAATTTTCTTTACAAGATTGCTTTTATATAGGAAAATAGTAAAGCTTCTGTTTATTCTGTGGCCATTTTTATGAATAAAAACAATCACAGAATCTGAGCCTGCAAGAAGTCCACTTGACTTCAGACAACACTTCAGTGCTTAGAGTAGTTAAGAGACTTCAGCCTATAATAAACAATTACTTTAGAATCGATAGAACATGATTCAGCCTTCATAATATCATGTATGGCAGCAAGAAGATACATGGCATTTCCCTTCAGGAAATCTGAATGCATAAGTGGTCAATAGAAAATGATGCTACCTCCCCCAGACTCTCCTGAAGTGATATATTACATAAAGACACATAACACATGAGGCAGTTAGCATCTTTGTATCTTAATCTTCATTTCATGATATCACATGGAATCATTTACCTTTTTGAACAGTGGAATCTAAATGCTACATTTTGTCTGTATTAATGTTTCACATTCATCCTTAAATCATATGATACAATGTTGTGGAATATTGAACTCAGGCCAGATCAAAACAGAAATTGAAATCTTTATCTGTTGCTCAAAACTCTTTCTCTATAACATACGATCTTAGAGGTTTTTCACTGTCCTCCAAGAATCCGAAGATCAAGGGTGTCTGGATGCCCATAAACTAGCCCAGGATTGGCAGCCTGGAATCTTGCATCTTATCAGGTTTTCTAAAGATCTGAGAGGATCTTTGGAGTCTGATCTAGCAGATGTATTCAAAGGATATTTGACACACAAGGTCTTTTAAAACAGTGCAGTTGCAACAACCTTCTATTTACAAAAGAACAAGATTGCATAGACTAGTTAGGCCCATCATTTCTGTTAAGAATGTCATGCTTTTAATTGTTTTAAGCCTGAACATCTTACATCATTACATCTTATATGAACTGTGTGACCATACTGCGCCACAGGAACAGGAATCTGTAATATTCTTCTCCTCAAAGTGTATTTAACAAAGATGCAAAAGAATTCATCTTCTTGTTTTGTGTCCTTGCCCAGGAAATGGGGATTTTTGCACAGCACACTGCATGGTTTCAGCACGGAAAGGTAGGGAGAGTATCAGATTCCACTTGAGAGTATTATTTTTTTTTAATATGTCTTGATATGGAACCATTTAATATGTGATTAACTCAAATACGTGTCATTATGGAAGTGTTACATTCGCTTTGAATTAAATAAAAATGCAGAAATGTTGAGATGTCTCTTAATTTAAAACTAAAAATAATACTTCTATGAGCTAATAAAATAAATTTTATAGTTTATTTTAAAGTGCAAGTTTATGCTAACATTCCATAGGATTTCTGCATATATAAAAGGTTTCAGACTTCTTTCTGTTTGAACAACTAATTATCTACTTTTCTGTATTTTATTTGGTAATTAAGTACAACAGAAATAAAATTTTAAAATGTTAACTTCTCAAACAATTCATCCTAAAATGAAATAAACTGGATTAACTGATCAACAAAGGCAAACAACTGAAGTTACAATAGATAACATTTCTCCTTGAAATACGAAACCGAGTTTTTTCTTCTTTACTGTATTAACTCATTCCATTGCATGAACTAGAAGGAATATTAGGAGTGGAAGTAGTCTTTCCGGTAGTAATAAGAGAAACATACTGTGAGTATTTACAAGTTAATGTCTTAAAACACAAAACTTTGGTAAATATTTTATGAAATGTGCTGTGCACATGTACTCCATCTTGGTGAAGCTGAGCAATACTAATAAAAAAAAAAGTTCTTCATCACATCTTGCTTTCATAGAGCTGATCAGCATCTGGCATTTTACTTTCTTCCTTGGGGTTAGCTGCTTTCCATTAGACTGTGGCTCTTAAGAATTTGTTCTGTTGTGTCAAAAAGCCAAAGCTGACTGTTAGGAGATGTGCAGGAAGAAAACACCATGCTATATATTTTCAATATGGTGATTAACTTCCCCATATTGGTTCCAGCTACAGTTCACTTCTGCTTCAAGGAACAAAAGCTCCTTGAACAAGTTCAAGAATATAATGAACTTCGTAAAATCAAAAAGTGACAGGTCTTTTGACTTACAACACAAGATCAGTAATAGATCCATCTTCCCTGTCTCAAATTCAGCAGGGTGAGCCAAACATCAAGTCCAAGAGGAACTGACCACTGAAGGCAATGCACACAATGCAAAACCTTTCCAAGGAGTAGGTTTCAGTTGCAACAGTCAATTGTACTGCCAGAGGGATGTCTATTGCTGAACAGAATTTGTCCAAGATGGAAATCCCTTAATGGAAAACAAGGTATTCTGTGTTGGGGACCACAACGGAAAAGTACCACTCTTCAGAAAGTTTCTTAGCTGGTCTTTTGAATTACAACAAATGCCTGATTGTTTCATTTTTGTCGTGATGGTTTCAGTGCATCTATGTGAAACTTGCAGATTGTGTTGCTGTGGCTGATAAAGTATATTGCTGTGGACAATGACATCCTCAGAATGATAATCTGGAATCCCTTCCGATGATGAATTTGAGATTCAGTCTCCATTTTTTCCCTTGCCGCTATTACTTTGAAATTATGTTTTATTTGTAGTAAATCTCCTTTTTAATTAACACACCAGAAACTGATCTTTATAAGATTGTTTGCTGCCCCAGGTAAATTTATCTTTTCAATTTAGCATATGATACAATTAATAATCTATTTGTAGGTAAGTAGGTGGCACATCGTCAACATCCCCTATTTGGGGTCATACTGGGGACTTCATGTCAGGCAAGGAGGGGCCAAAACCTGGTCCTCAGATTCCAATCAGAGAAGCAATGACTGCAGGAGCAAAAGTTTTGGATTCCAATCTACAGATCACTGACAAAAATTATTAGCTCATTTTCAGTCTGGAATTTGGTTACAGAAAGCTTGATCTGTCATTCTAATGGAGAAGAATATATGAAAATATTGGACCATGTCTGAATAGTCAAATACCCTAACTTATATGTAAATTTACAGATTCTATTGGAAGAGGTTTTTGGGGCTGGAGGTTGTTGGAGAGGCATCACTGCAGGTAATATATTCAAGTATCAGTACTAAAAGTCTGAAAAATACCTGTAGCAGAAAGAAAAAGAAAGAGAAATACATTTGTCTTATATGAAGCTGAAAATATGAAAACAGTTGAAAATTTAAAAGTGCAATATATTGCTATAATACCTGTTTATTTAGGGAGCAGGCTATAGTGTTAAAGTATTTTCTTCACTCTAACCTGAGAGGAAAAATGGGAGTGTTGGTTACCTTAAGGTACCCTAACAGCAACACAGCTGCCATGTACATCAGTGTGCTTGATGAAGCACTGTTCTCTCACTCAAACTGTCATACTGACAGGAGAAAAGTGGATCCACTTTGTTGCAGACTGTCAAACATGCTTTGCCTTCCAACCTCTGTTATTCTAGGTAAGTGAAATGTATCAAACCACTTAACTGTGCCTGCCAATGGAAAAAAAAAAAAAAAAAAGGAGAGAATACAGATTTAACAAAATACCCCTCCCAACTTTCCTCAGACACCGATAACATTAAGGACACCTTTCTAATTATTATAAAGAAAATGTTCCAAGGAACTTTTAGAAACAACTGTTGCATCATTTTTTCTTTGTATGTGATACCTTCCATATGTCATGATTTTATTTTTATCAGCAGATGCTGATATTCTTCAGCTGAAGAATAATCATATAAGGCCATATTCTTATCCCATTTTGTTATGGCAATACAAATTTTCCTCATAACTGGAAAATCACTGTCTGAGAATGTTATTAAAGGTAAGGCTATAGGCAGACCCCTCTCTCTACATCATGCAAACTTTCACTATGTGGCAGTCTAGTACAGACAGATGATAGGGAAGTGGGTGATGTGCCACATTCTAGTGATTCCTGGATACTACAAAATCACTTGCAGTGTTACAAACTGCCAAAGAGTACACTTGCCCTTCTGTAATGAATGACGTGAATCTCCCAGTTGAGGGAAAGCTAAAATATCAATCTCTCTTTAGTTCTGCTGAGTGATGCTCTGATTCAGCTGCACAACTGAGTCGCTTTGACATGAATTTAGCTGACTCTTCTTTCTGATGCTTTGAGACTACAATGAAGAAGAATATTTTGCCACACAGTTGTCCTCAATATTCTGCCAAGTAACTGTTCACAGCTAAACAAAGTGACATCTGTGCATGTGGCAATTGTCTTTAGTCTGAAGCTATTTCTCTTAAATCTAAGCCTGAGGGCCTGAATCATCATTTCCCCGAATCATGCCAATCGCAGTGTATTACTTTACCATCCATTTTTTACTATTGGAAATAACTACTGAAATGAAAGACACTGAAATACTAAACTTTGATATCAAATGCCATGTACATTTTTTTTTTTACTCTACACTAATTTGACATCTCTAAAAATCTGAAAAAGAACAATATTAGCAGGTCTGGTTCGAAATTCAAAGATTTCTAGTGTCACTTCATTGATTAAGTTCAAATTTTCACTGAATCTGAATTATTTCCAATAATAAAGTTAGATTTTTTTCGGTGTGAAACTGAATTGTTTAAATGTAGACCTCTAGCATAATTTCAATGAGCTAAGCCATCCCACCTGAGCTCCGGGTGCTCCTCCAGATCAAGGCATGGGTTTCCATAGGTTCTATGGCATGTCCATGAAGCCCATTCACATGTCTTGAGTATGCAAGGACAGTTAAAATAACACTAGATACCAAAGTTAATGTAAAGTTAATGAAGCAGCATTTTCCCTTTTTTCTCACTCTTACCTGCACATGTAATACTTAGCATTATCTTTACTTGTCCGGAATAAGGATAGTAATGAAACCAATATGTTTTCACCAGATTTACCCTTCCTAATCCTTCTAAATACACAGGTTTTTGGAACTAAATTATTCTCAGTCATAAAAACAGGAAAACCTTATTTTCTAATAACTGGCATTTAGGTTTTTGGAAGCCAACAAGTTTGAATTCCATAGCAAATTGATAACACCTCAAAAATATTAATAAGGAAGTTGAATTGTTAACAGAGATTCATGGTCAGATCCTATATTACAGAAATTAGTATAGCACCATTAAAGTCATTATCTCTACATAAATTTGACAGAATTTAGAAACCAACTTTCATGTGTATATAGGAAATTTTTCTGCCAGAAACTTCTGTACAAAGAATATGAAGAACTCACATTTGTACATACAAATAGGTAAGACATCAACAGTAAGATGAACTAAAGAATATATATTTTTACTTTGAGTTTATCAAGACTTCAATGCTAAGTTTAGCATACATATGTAGACATGTAGTAATTAAGCTGATTGTTTGCTCTACAAATAGAAATTAGGAAAAAAAAGTTCATGCATAGACAGTTTACAAAATATTTGCTTAGAAGAAAATAAACACAGGTCAGAATTTGTGTTTTGGCACCATGTCAATCATGCACAGAAATTGTATGGCCTTACTGCACTCTGGACAAGATGCTTCTGTCCATATTACAAGAGTGAGAAGCAAGGTGTTTAATTCCCAAACAGTTCTAAAATTGTGCATGCACAAGTTACTGCCTTCTTTAAAAAGTGATCTTTAAGAAAAAGACGTTTAAAAAAGCCTTTATTTCCTTTTCATTGATAGACAGCAGTTCCTTGATTTTCTTGAAAGGCAGCCAGGAATAAGCTTTTTCTTTTCTTGTGAATTGGAAAAAAATACAAAATTATACAGAATAGTAAATATAAATCTAGAGAGATTTCATTGCAAAAATAAACCTGCAGTGTTCTACTTTTTTTTTACCTACTTTCCCCACAACACTTTATTTTCTTCTAATTTCAGAAAATATAACATATCTTTGTACAAACAGCTAAATAGTATTATTCTTCCTCATGTGTGTGTATTGTTGCAGTCATTCTGTCTGGGAGTTGCTTTTGGGTGGGTGGGAAAAGACCTGTATTTGCACTTGGAAGTTCCTAGCCACAGCAAACTTATTTCCTCCAAGAATATTTAAAGCCAGAACAGAAATTACTTATATATATATATATATATAAATCAAACTTATTAAACACAGTAACATATTTACAGCTGATACTCAGTAGCTTTTCGAATTGCCCAGGATTATGAGTTGAAATACCAGTGATGCACAATATTTTATAGCAGCAGCTCAGTAAGATTGTCCAAACTTAGGTAAAGCTATCAGATAAAGTAGCAAAAGGCTTGTTTTTTTCTTCATTGAAGATGTTGGGTAAACATAGTTACATATTTTTCCTTCCACATACTAATATAGAATGCACATGATGAAGTTCTTAGTAAAATACTTAAATATTGTCAAGCTCTGGGTGCACATACAGAATTTTTTTTTTTTTTTTAGCTGACATTTAGTATGATGACATTTCAATTCCTTTCTTATTTATTATATGGGTATGTTAGTTGTAGTTGTAGGCAATGGTCATGTATGCAGTGCATATACTAACCTAAGCAATATACTCTAACATTATAACTACAAACAGGTGCTTTTTTTGAAAAAAAATAATCTGATTAAACTGAGGGGAAAAAAGAAAGAGTAAAGGTAAAAAATATTTTTCTATAGGTTGGGTACAGAATAGAGAGTGTCATACACACCTTTTTAAAATGCTGAGGAATATTGCAATAAGCAGTCTTCCTCCCACAGTTCAATCACACATAGTTTCATGTTTACTTGGGGTGATACATATTGCCTGCACACAACCCAATGGCTTCCCACAGTGATCCCTGAGGTTTTTTTGCTAGGATTACTGCTGTGCTTAAATTCTGACTGTTGACATGTTATTATAAGGCACTTTTATTTACAACAGTTCCAACTTAAAATAGAATTACAGGAATTCAGCCTCAGTTCAACATATTATCACTTCATGTTTGCTGCTCCAGGACTTCCAAGTAGTCAGGCTCAGCATGTAAATTAGCTTTGAGTTCAAAATACTCATTTTTAGTTTGTTCTAGAAAAACCTTTCTTGGCCTGGAGTACATGAGTGTCTCCATTAGCTTCAGCTCCTCATGTGTTCCAGGATAATGAACTTCCACTTCAGGTTGGAGCTGGACAATATTTTTTCTTAGGTACTCTGTGATCCCTAGTTGCTGCAGTTCTCTCTCTTTTTCAAGAATGTTTCTGTACAAGCAGCTGGCATCCTGAAAAGACAGAAATTCAGCAGATTGATTTGTAGCCTTATATTTGACGTTTGGACCTGTAAGAGGTGAACTGTTCTCTCTTTCCAGGAGACTTCGGCGGAGATGTTTGGAATCAGCTTCCTTCTCACTTCCCTCCTCTGGCTGCTCAGTGTGCTTAGGGCTGAAGGATGGGCTGCGGTAGACCTGAACCATGGGAGTAACCATATGTTGCTCATAGAGAGTGGCAGCTGGGCGCTGTGTGGTGTGGTGTGTTGTCTTATGCCCATACATGCTGTACTGAAGGTGAACTGGGCTACTATCCCTCATTTGTTCATCTGCTTGTTTCTTTTTACATCTTCGTCGTCGATGGAGAACAAGAACAACTATTCCTGCTGCACAAAATACAATAGTTATAAACACAATTAGAAGTCCTAATATTAGAACAGAAAGTGGGACAGCATCTGTAAGAGACCGCAGGATGGAGTCTGCAGTGTTGGTAGTAGTAGGAGAAGTTGTCACTACTACAAAACTGGCATGAGTTGGTAGGGCAGGGCTGTTTATTAAATCTGGACACAAGACTTCACTGTTCAGGGATTTCAGTTCTTTTTTTGCTAGGTGTCCCGGAGATTTACAAAAAATATCACCCATCATTGTATTCTTACTCAGTTTTTGTATCCATTTTTGCAACCCAACTGAATCACAGGTACAGTCCCAGGGGTTGTCTTCAAGTTCAATTTGTACCAGCATGTCCAGTTCATCCAAGACATTGCTCACAGGCAAATGAGCAAATTGGTTTGTTTTCAGATTTAATCTGGCAAGTGGAACACCTGAAAAGATATGGGCTGGCAAAGTCTGCAGAAGGTTGTTATTTAAGTAGAGGACTTTAAGTTTTGGCATTGCATTAAATGTCCCTGGCAAAACTTCTTTGATGGCATTATATTCAAGGTACAAGTATTCAAGGTGCTGAAGGCCGAGAAAAAGACTCTGACTTAGCTTTGTAAGATGATTGCCATTGAGATATAATTTCTGCAGTCTAGTCAGATTCATAAAGGATCCTTCCTCAAGGATTTCAATGCGATTGTTTCCCAGGTGAAGCATTTCCAGGCTGTCATAGTCCACAAGATCTGATTTCAGTAATGTCTGAATAATGTTGCCAGCTAGAATAAGCTTTTTAGGATTTGGAGGAGGGGGTCCTAAATCAGACAAGCTTTCAATATTTCGCTCCTGGCAGTGCATGAGAACTCCTGAGAGCATATGGCTGGTGCAGTGACAGGGGATGGGACAATAGATTCCTGGAAACTGAGTAGTAGGCTTTGAAGTATGAAGCACTAAACTTGGTTCTTTAGTAGGAGCTTTCAGGATAGGAAACACCCTAGTTGATAGGTGACTATCACTGATAGAGGTGGTTACAACCAAGGGCAATGACCCTGAAGGATCTTCAAGTTCATTGACAGGATGAGTGGGACAAAGTGTTTCTTTTTTCAATCGGCTTAAGATGCTGCCTTTGATAACTGGAGGACTATTGCATACAATATCACCTATTATTGACTGAGGAGGCATGTTTTCTAGCCATATCTTCAGCTGCAACAAATCACAGTTACAGGCCCATTTGTTGTCTTCCAACTGAAGGTCTAGTATTCTACCAATGTGTTCCAAAAAGCCAACATAGGGCAGTGTCTGTAACTGGTTTCCCCGAAGATCTAAATGGGTCAATGGCACAAAACGAAATACGTTTGGAGGAAGATACTCGATAGCATTATCATTCAAAATAAGCACTTTAAGCCTGTTGAGCTTGCTAAAGGCACTTGCTTCAATCACTGTGATGAAATTGTTGTCTGCTTGAAGAAACTCTAAATTTTCCAATCCATTAAATGTATCTTCTTTAAGTGTTTCTAAAGAATTGTGATTTATATGAAGTTGCTTAAGAAGGCCAAGACCATTGAAAGCCCCAGGCTCAATATCTGCAATATTATTAAAACCCAAATGTAGAGAGATAGCATTAACAAGGCCAGAGAAATCATTCATGTGTAATGTAGTCAGGCCATTGTTCAAGAGATTGAGATGGAAAGGCCGTGATGGTGGGACATTTATTTCTGATACCATCTTGATGCCTCTTTCTTCGCAGTTTATAATCATGGTATCATCCTTTTCTTCACAGGAACACAAACTCTGACAAGATCCTCTGACTGAAGTAAAAGAAGGCTGTGACTGGAAAGAATCAGATGCAACCACAACTGAGTATAGAATAACAATCCAGAGCTTCATCTTGCCCAGCAGATTCTACATAAAAGATAAAAAAAAAAAAAAAAAGAAAAGTAATAGAGTCATGATTTCACAGGGTTGGTGTTGTGGGTTTTTGAGGTTTTGTTTGTTGGGTTGGTTTGGTTTGGGGTTTTTGTTTGATGTTTATTTTTTTTTCTGGGCCAGAGGGAACAACAACCATTCCTAGTACTTGTCATTGTGCTGCTTCACCTTTCAAACAATATTGTATCGTGCTAAACAGTTGAATGATTTTCTAAGTAGAGAAAAATATATTTAGTACAATGTTTTAATCAATAAACACAGTCATAAGGGGAATGCTTTGGTACTTTCATGCTGATACACCAAAGTAGGAGAAAATCAGGAACGTGTTGTTTACTTACATGTCATATAGAATGTTTTGCCAGAGGACAGCAGTAACAAGTTACTGCCCCGAGCAACTTATATCAAGGCTAATATAATATTTTGGATTGTTGCTTTGTGTCACCACATAGCACTGCAAATTTTAAGAGTACCTTGGTAAGGTCAGCTTAATGTTGTCCAGCTGCTGAAGAGCAGAAATAAGATTTGGTTTGATGCAACAATGTGTTGTGAGCAAAAGCACAATCAGTCAGGATATAGGGAATCTCTCCTTTGGTTCTGCATTATGTATATAAATTAAAAGACAATTGCTCTGCAATCCTTGTACTCCCAAAATTAAAAGGAAGTAGAAAAAAACATTCTTTTTTACTCAAATTTCAATGCGTATGTTATAGGTTGTGAATATATAGTGAATGTGGGAACACAGCACATAGCAGTGTAATATGTTTGCATATAATATACACACCAAATAATCGTACAATATTAAAATAAAAAAGAAGAGAGAACTGACAATGCAGTACATGTCAGAAGAAATATGTAGGAAAGGTGCAAAGTGCTTTTTATAGATTGACTCCTTCCGATTATTATAATAATTAATTACTGCAAAAAATCATGAAATGAAATGGAACTAACTGTACTTTACTAGTTAAAAGTGATCACCAGTATCCTCCATATGTTATGTAACCAAAATTATCATCTGTCAGGCTGATCTTGAACTTTGCAATACCTGATAAATGCACCATTACAGTACCATTATGGAGTCACAAGCAGAATTCACATGTTGAAGTCAAGCATTTATCATTGGTTTGAATTCATTTATGCTACACTCCATTTGAAGATTCTCTTTCTCTTTCTGTCAAGGCTGTATAATTAGCAAGAACAATGGTAATTCTCGATATACGAGATGGAGTGGAACCACTGTTTATAATCTTAATTTCCACATTTCCTAAAAAAACAAAAACAAACAAACAAACAAAAAACTTACAATGGAATTGATGATTTAAAACAGTCTTTTTTGGGGGTGCACTATTGATTCTAGGACTGAACTAAGCAGGTATCTTAAGTAATCCATCTATTAAAGGTCACTTAATATTTCAAAGTAAGCTATTGAAATATGGAGTACAGAATGTCACTACACAATTAACCATCTCAGCTGTTAATTTCTGAAAGATTAGAACCTTTTACAAGTATCTATTCAATTACATGCATGAACATTCTTATAGTGTGGCCATATGATTTGACATCTTATCAATACATATTTTAATTATCAGGTACCTTTGTGACTAAGACCATTGTTTCTCAAAGCTTCCCTTAAAATGGATTGCAAAGATTTATACACAGAGGCACTTAAGGGCTGTGGTAGGAGTACTACATACATACACAGAAAAGCAACAACAGCAAATGTGTACACAGTGAATTATGTTTTTCTCCATTAGTAGTTCCTGGTAAGTGGCAGTAGCTGTCTGAGTTTAGAAGTAGTAAGTGCAATTCACAGTGTGAGAAAAGGTGTCCCTAAAAATATGACCTTTTGTCTTTGTTTCAGTAGAACAAATCATTTTGTTGTTTCATATAACACTCCCTGAACTCCAGCAGTTTATGTTTAATATATTTTTATTTGTTTGTTTTCCCAAGAAGTGTTAGACAAAAGACAACACGTCAAGATGCAATTTCGAAGTATGCAGAATAACTCTAAGATATTATACTAGATATTTATTCTTGCTTTACATGAATCAATATCCTTTTCAGTGACCCAAGGTAAAAAACGCAGGCTCTTGACACAGATGCCAGCTTCAGACCTACAGCATGACTCATTAGACTTTATTTCTGTACACTTTTTCTCTGCAGGAGTTCCAGCTACAATCTGCATCAAATTCAAACTGCACTTACAAAGTCCCTGAGCAAAACTAACTAAAAAAAAAATCCAAAAAGCATTTTGCATTCTGCACCATATTGAGAAATTAGGTTATAAAAATGAAAGCCCTCCTCTCAGACATGAAAGTAACAACATTTGTAACCAATTGGAAACCATTCCCATTTTAATCATCAGCATACTTCTGTGGACAACCCTGCCAGAACTCTCATACACATATACACACACACACAAATTAATAGGAGGATTGTATTATTTTTTCCTTTTCCTTTTTTTTTTTTTTTTTGGTCTGAACACTCAAGAATATGTAATGAATCTCTCAGTGGGATACTATTGTAAAATAAAAACTGCTTTCAAGTAACAGATTATCAGCATTTAACTGAAAGAATTCACAAGAAAATAAAATTTAATTTAAAAGACTTGAAAAATCTGACCTTTTTCTGTTTCATGTGGTGAGGTTTTTCAGCAAATTCTACATTGTAACTTAAGTTTGTTGGTTTTATCTGCTTTCATGTAAGTAATGACTAACTGGATACTGTAATTAAGCTTTTTGCAGTAGGAATTCTGACACTAAAAATGTTACAAAGGCAATGTTAAATACTTTCACTTCATAGCAAAGACATCACATACTTGACAAATAATACTCAGTGCGTTTTTAACATTGAAATAGCTTGTTTCATGTTACAGTTTTGTTTGGTTGGTTGTTTTAATTCAGCTATATAAGAAAGTGCATATTGAAGACTTTCAAAGCCCCAAACTGAGAACTGGTAATTTCTAAAAACCTTTGGGATTGTTTATTAAATTCTGAAGGGAATCACAGTCAGATGATTCTTTCACTTCAAGAAATAAAACAAACACTCATTCCTCTCCCCTCAAGGGATCTGAAATCAGCATTTCCTTAATACACACATTCTACACAGTTGGCAGTTTGAATGAATGCACCTGGCAGACTGTTTGAAATACAGTGTAAACTGCCGTCATTTAACATAAAAGTTATACAAAGTCATGCAGAAAAATAAATTCAACTGGTACTGAGAAATGAACTTCTCATATGCTAAGCTAATTAACTAACTGGAATCTTTCTTACCTGTATAGCAGTTGCACTCCCTGAAACGCTCAGTAATGCACTGTTGGAACAGCTGTTTCAACGCGATGTAATTTTTCCCTGTGAAAAATGCACACTTCCGAGTTTCACTTTGCTGCAAGCTCTAGTAATGCTAGAGCTCCATAAAGTTAAAATCCTTGTTCAGAAGACAAAGTACAAAGCATTCAATTGAAAAAAATCTTCCAGGCAGCATGCATATTAGACCATCCTGTAAGCTGTTGTCCTTTTTCCTCAATTAAAATTCACAGCATACTTCATAGCTATGCTGAGTTTTCTGCATATAGTTAACTGTTTGCAAGCATTTGGAAGCCGTAAACAAACAAGATGCTCAGCAGAGCTTGACTTGATCACTTGGTTTGTCAGATTTTTAGATCCAAGCTGCTTCTGTGTTCTCTCTGCTCTTTCTAGTCTTTCTTGTTAGCTCAGTTTGTTATTAGTCAGACTGCCAGGGGCTGGGAGGTAGGCGTAAATAAAGAGACTTCTTGGCTTTTGACTCAGCCTTTAAGCCCTTCCCCACTAGAGAGCTTTAATCTGCCAGTGTCATTTAATACAAGATACAGCTCCACCTTGAGACAGATCAGCTCCTCCTCCTGCTGCAATTTCTCTCATTTTTTCCCTTATCTAAGTAAACCTCAGAAAGTAAAATTCAGCTAAATATCCTCTAGATCACTTAAGATCCATTAACGGCTGATTTTGCAAAACAGTAAACATCTACTGCAGCTCTTGCAGTTTGTTCTCTTGAGCAGATCTTGTATTTAGTTTATATTTACAAATGCTTGCTTTAGAAACTGAAAGCATTCCAGCCCAAATACACTCTTCAAACTGCACCACAAGGGAAACCTTGTCCTCTGGAAAATACATTCGTCACAATGAAGTGCAGGATTATTCACATATATAAATGAGACAGTACAGCTCTCAATCCAGTCCACCCAATGTAACTGGGCTAGGGCTGAGTATGTACAGTTGTACATACTTTATCTCTGAAAAAAATAACAAATTGTGTAATATTATTTCCTATGCTTGCACAATGATTGCCTGCAGTCCTTTTTAAAACTGTGCATCTTGTTCTGTGTGAAGAAAACTGGGTTGATTGTAATTGTCTGTTTTACAGATGTTAGCATAGTGTGTTGGTATCTATCCATGTGAGACTGTATTGTGTTTGTATGAAACATTGCATTGATAAAAAACAGTCTGGTTTGGCGGGAGTGTGGGGGTATTCTTAAAGGCATGTATCATGCTTAAGGTATTATTTTCTTTGTGCTTATAAACAAGTAACTAGCAGATACAGTAGGGCTGCAGGAAAATATTTATTCCATGCAAGAAAGATTTTCCTCATCCCTCCTGCTCTTCATGGGATGGTTTTATATGCTGCAAATCCCACTTCCTTGTTCATCCCACTGTCACAGAGCCGCAAAGCCTTTTGATAACCAAAAATAGCTCTGGTGCTTCAGCATATTTACCCTGTAGAGAAAACAATTTTGTTTTGTTATTATTGTATCTTGGATTAGTTTACAGTTTGTTTGCAACAGCCTCTATACCAGTCAAATTCCAGTAACTTCTTTCGTGCTGATAGCTCTCCAGGTGGCCTTGTGTGCCTTTAAGGAAGTATTGTGACGTATGTTCCATGTGACGAAGGCTATCAAGATCTCATCCTATATATAGAGAGACATACATACATATATTTAGATATGTAAGCACATGTATACATGCCTTGTCTTATCAGGATGAGTTATGTAGCACTTAATTTTCCACAGATGAAAGTACGTAATTTCACAAAATAATAATAACAAAAAATCCTAAGAAACAGCACAATTTGATTTCCATTCATTTCAACACATCACTAATTGGATTACATTTTGCTACTTTTAATGAACCTTGCCACTCTGTCTTGACTTGCAGGTATGTTACTGTTAAGGCTCAAAGATTCTCAGCTATCTGCATTCAGCCAAATAAATCATGATAGTCTTTATACATTTTGAATTTATGAATTGTAAGTCAGAGTCTTTCTAATTTTTACTGAACATTTTACAGGTGTACACACTTCACTTGTGGTTGATTGTTTGAGATGGAGAATATCTACATGTATAGGCATCCATAACAGAAATTAAAACAACATTGTTCTTTGCTTTTCAGTAAACATCTACAAGTGTAAAACCTAATCACAAAAATATTTTCAGAAATCAACTACTAAAAATAAGAAAGCATTTCCTAACCATACACAATTAAAAAACATTGAGAATGGTTATGACTTTTTGTCATTCTAGAAACAGTATATTTACCAGGTTCATAAAAATTTGGCTAATGATTGTTTTTCTACTACAAATTTATGGATCATTAAGCAGCTTATTATAACTAATGTGATTCTGCAAGTGCATCTGCATGGACAGTGTTGAACTGACATGGAGTTTGCATTCTACACTTTAAACATTCATTTTTATGAATTGCTTTAACAATTTTAAAATTTGTGAAGCTGTATAAATAAAATCTAAAACTGTCAGGCTTACTTACTTCCGAAAGGTCTTAAGTTTTTATACCATTCCTCTTTACCTCTTCACAAAATACAGCATCTCCATAAATCAGAAATGGGACCATACCCCTCTAACTATGCATATATTGATATATTGTGCAGAATTCTCCCCCAGCTAGTGAATTTTCTTTCTTATCAATATATACATGTAGAAATAGAAGTTCTAATGCTGTTAAACATGTAAACCTTGTATAAAATCCTTAAAAGAGGATGCTCTGATATTGTGTATCATGTTTTATTAAATTCTATGTTATATGGTAAGCTGTGGCATTTTCTTTAACTGTGTATATTGTAGGAGAAACACCTGAGCTTAAATGTAAATGTAAATTTTGGTATGACCAGAAAATGCCCAGGAAGTCTCTTCTGGAGTCTGTGGTTTTCTTCTTGGCAATACATTCCCTCCATTCAGGAAAACTTGAAGACTACAGGGACATTTATAAAAAGCATGGAAAGCTTTCTTACACCCTTTCATTCAGAACTTAATAGTACCACTTTTAGATTACTTTGACTAATGTTTTCCATATAAAATATATTACATTTGAATGCGGAAATTAAGTTTATGATTTACAGATTAGTCTTCAAAATATGGATTTTCATTGTACCATACTTATTTATTTGTAAATTCAGTGTTAAAAAATAACAGGAAGAATGAGGATCTGCATTTGCTACTTCAGTGGAAGGTAAAGCTTCCCTCCTCCCTCATTCACAAGTCATTGGCACTTCTCAATATGCACATGAGGAGTCATTGATTCCACACAAGATATATGAGCCTAATAATGTGTCCTGCTCTGCCTGCAATAAGCTCTTCGAAGTCTGTGTATGTACTAGTCAGATAGCTTAAGATATTTAAAGGAAGTATTTTTCTGGAACAGCTAAGTAGCATCTGAATATTCATACCTGAGAGAGCAGGATGAGAGAGTCTGTTGAAACTCATATACATGGTATACATGAAAATTCCGTATGGGGAGAGATTCACCATGGCTAAATGTTAAATAAGCAGGATCAGAGAAAGTAGCACATGCACATATACACACAGAAAATAAAACAAACAAAAACCCCATAATACAATGTAACTACAATCATGGAAGCTACAAGTGTCCACTCTGAACACAATGCAGTGCCTTTCTTTCCCATGACAAACAAAATCATGAAAGGTTTTCTTGAGCTATAAGTTTCACAGCAGTCAAGTGAACAGGAAAGAAATAATTAGGGTCAACATTAGGAAAGAGAGAGTTTTATTTTGCAAGCATTAATTTCTTTAATTCAGCTACAGAACACTTACTTCCCTCACAGAACTGTTTCACCTTTTTATGCATTGGAATAGGTCTTACTTAAAACATTTTTCTGCTCCGAACACAGTGTGCAGATTTTGCAATTGCAATTATGTAAACAAAGATCAGGATTCCCCTCTAGAAGTGGTATTCAAGCCTAGTACTGACTATTGTTTAAGTATAATAATAGGAGGAATAGGGGTTGTTAATTGCACATAGTTTCTGCCATTTCTTTCTCCGCCGGAGGAAGACTCCTCACACTCTTCCCCTGCTCCAGCATGGGGTCCCTCCCACAGGAGGCAGTCCTCCATTAACGTCTCCAATGTGTGTCCTTCCCACAGCCTATGGCTCTTCACAAACAACTTCAGCATGGATCCTCCACGAGGTCACAGGTCCTGCCAGGAGCCTGCTCCAGTGCAGGCTTCCCATGAGGTCACATCCTCTTTTGGGTACATCCACCTGCTCTGGTGTGGGGTCTTCCATGGGCTGCACGTGGATATCTGCAACATCATGGACCTCCACGGGCTGCAGAGGGACAACATGCCTCACCACGGTCTTCACCATGGGCTGTAGAGGAATCTCTGCCCTGACACCTGGAGAATCTCTGCCTCCTTCTTCACTGACCTTGGTGTTTGCAAAGTTGTTTTTCTCACATATTCTCATTCCTTTCTCCAGCAGCAGCTGCATGGGGTTTTTTGTTTGGTTGGTTGGTTTTTTGTTTGTTTACCCCTTCTTAAATATATTAATCCCTGCATTCAAATTCTCATTCTTTTGAGCAGCTACCTCCTGAATAGCTTTGCATTCTGCCATGTAACCATACTCCTTGTTCCTACTCACACTATTATCGCAGAGCAAATAGAGTCCATCAGAGAAATTAAATCTATCAGATTTAGAACACACTTCAGCCTTTCTGTCAAAGTGGGAAGAACATACAAACCCATATCTGCCAATTATTCCTTTTTGGCTTCTGTTCTCAAATAGCCATTTATTTTTAAAAAGCAACTTTTAAAAATACGAGTGTCATGCTAGTCACTATAGAAATAAACAAATTAAGTAGAAGAAAAATGCAATGGACAGAGTAAACAGTATAAAATTTCCCAAATTAAACGAATATTATTTTAAAAGTCTCTGAGGGATTTCTGTCTATTGAAGAGAGTCCATTTTTGCAGAAGTAATGTTATATTTATTTCTGCTTTTAAAAGTATGCCTCAGATGCATAATAGGTGTTGAAAAACATTTAAAGTTGTTTTTTGACCAGTTCAGCATGCTATATCAATAACTTAACTTGTAATCCCAATGGCATAACTTTGGCTCTAACATCAGAGTCATTAGGCTAAATTCTGTTTTATTACCAAAATAGGAGTGGGCTTATATGACTTTCTATAGTTTTATTTTTCATTCAGGCAGATGTGGACTCCTGCTTTGTTTTTATGGAGTCAGATAATGCAGATCAAAGGAACCTCTGAGTTCACCTTTGAGGTGAGAGTAAGAATTTTTATTCATATATAACAGACTGCATCTTATCTTGAAATGTCCTTTGTGTTTCTGATCTTGTGAATCTGTGTTTCTTACGTGGACTAGGAAGAACATTAGTACAGCAAAATCAGACATTTTCCCTCTTTAAAAGTGAAGACAATCCTCTTTAGGATGAAGAAAGAAAAATTCAATTCAATGTCTTCAGGGGTGAGGAATAAGGACAGGAGTGAGACTATTTCCAGTAAAGAAAAAAAGCAAAAAGTAGGTCAGGAAGAGTGAACTTTCTGTTCTCTCTGTTATTGAAGGAGATGAGGATAGGGTAAAGTAGTGACTTTATTGAGAGAGTCCATCTCACCAGCTGTGGTCACATTGTTGCACACCTTTACCTTTCCTCAGTGACACTGACAGGTACAGTAGGCGAGAATACACACATTATTTCTTCTTCCAAAAATCTGTTCCCCTACATGCCACTTGTTATGTACTTTGCTTATGTATAAAGTCTTTCATGAACACTTAACCTCTGCAATTAAATGAGCCTCATTGTTACACGAAATTTAATAGGTAAAGCAACTTTGTTTAGAACCCATAGTAATGGCAGCTTTTGAATTAATTTTCTGACTTTGTTTTTCCTAAATCTTTATCTGACTTCAAAATCTAACTACAACTGACCATCTACTGGCAACTGAGCAAAGCCATATGGATTTTACTGAGTAACAGACCATGAGCAGGTGTGAGCTTCACTGTAGGACAGCTACTGAATCAGTAGCAGGGGCTGCTATTCTGCATGACATCAGGGGTGGATTTTTTCATCAAAATCACCTTGAGCATGGTAGTCACCATCTCAGTCCAACTAATAACAAAGAACATGGACAGTGAATTAATACTAAGTGCTGTGCAATCTGCACTATAATGTGACTGGATAAATAGAAATTATTTCTCCCCCTCTGTTTTCAGGTTGTAGTTGTTTTTTTTTCGAAAGAATAAGATAAAGACTCTCAGAAAGAACCGTATTTTTCAGTTTATAGTGCCTTTACTGTATATTATCCATCTTAATTAAAAAAATTAAATATCTAGCTTTAATACTGAAAATAATTTTCCTTTTTGGAGTTTTTTTGCATAAATGATGACCATATGCTTGCCAAAACCGAACTTATTTTTCATTGATATTTTAAATCTTTCAGAAGTCTACCATGTGCATAACTGACGTGTGTGATACATGTAACAAATGAGTGGCAGCAAACACTCAGATGTGGACAAAGTCTGCAGTTGCAGTCTAAAACTAGCTGTTTTATCAGAAAACTTCTTTATCAAAGGTACATTACTTTAAAGAGCCGCAATATCCTCCTTCTTCTCATAGACAATATTGTCATTCTCACAACTTTGCAAAGGAAGTAGTCTCAGTTCAGAACACAAAATATAGCATCATCTTGACAACTCTGACATTTGACCAACTCAGTCACTATCACTAACTAAGCTTATCAATTTTTTTCAGTTGAATTTGCATGTTGTTTGAATTCATACCTACAGAGAATACCTCTTAATTTGCCATTGCATTCAGGTAGTAATATTGCAGAAAGATCCTTAATCTATTTCTTCCAAAATTTCTATGGTTTGTGGTTAATGAATATTACAGTATTAAAAGTATTCTTTCTCCTTCAAAAATGTAATCTATTTCATCCTGCCAGCCATATAAACATGAGAAAATTTATTTTACTTATAACATCAAATTTGTTAGAGTCAGCTAAGAAAGAAAAAAACATACCAAAAAAGTCATCATGATTTTGTTAGAACTGAAGTCGTTGGTCTATCATCACTCGAATAGATCAGTTCACAAAATACTTTTTGATGATGCAATGATTGAAATTATGGTCATCATACCATGGAACAGGTTTCCCAGAGAGACTGTAGGGTCTCCACCTTTACAGATACGCAGAGCCAAACTGAACATGTTCCTGGGTGAGCAGCTGTAGCCAGGGGAGGTGGACTAGGTGATTTAAGCAGAACCATTCCAACTTCAATAATTCCATGTAACACTTCGGGTGGGTTGAGAATTTTAAGGCACATCACTTCAAAACAATCCTCAGAACTGGTTTATTGTATCTCATAACATAATAATTAGCATGTAATTTATCTTATACAAGGTCATGTACCGTCATATGATTTCTTTGCCACGGAGAGACATGGAAATAATACTTTAATTTTCTGAAAACGTAGCGTATATCTTTAAAATGCCATGTTACTGTGATATAGTTCATAGTAAACAACCCACATGATCTTAACTTAAAGAAAATCCAAAAAATTAAGAAGATCATTTAATACCAACTGTGATAACTAAAAGTTTGTTTTAGAAGTGTTAGAGTTTTCAGTCCTACAAGTCCCTAGCCTCATCTTTGATTCTTTCTTAGTATTTATAGGTGGTTTGGGGTACTATAGACAGTGATATTCTCACAACTGAAAACAATGACCTAATCTAGTTTTGAAAGATACCATTTTAAGAAAAAATGTATGCCATGAATGCTGCTTTACTTCGTATTTCTTGTTCCACTCTACAAAACAGATAATCAAAGATGCTAGTGTATTAGTTTACGCACTTCAAAAAAAGTGTGACATATACTATATCACTTTGAAAATACACTTTATTATTAAAGTTATTCTAAAGACAAGATTTCTTATATTGATGGCTGTCAGTTTAGAAGTACTGAACACTTTCAGTGAACTGGCTAGCAAAATGTAGATCGAATCATAAATTCATACAGAACCTAACTTGAATGTAACAGGTCTTCTGCCTAAAATTGATCAAATTGATTCAATTGTCAATTTAATTATCATTCTAAAAGACTAAAGCATTATATTGCTTAGTTTGTCTAAACCACAAAACATGCAAGCGCCAAAGATCAAAGGACTGATGCCAGTACACTGATTATCCAAGTATCAATCATCTTTCATAGCCATTCAGTATGAACGCATGAATTCCTTAAGTAATCACTTATCTTAAGCTCAAACAGATAAGCTTTCCTTAAAATGTATTATGCTTGCCTAATAAAACACCATAATTAGAATCAATCTGTTGTCTCGATGGATGCAAGTAGGAAAAAATACGGTGTTTTTCCATCTTTGCAATTCTACCACATTTTGTTTTCAAGCTTCTACATTAACTTTTTCTGTCTTTAAGTTTCAGTTAACAATTTTTTCTTTTGGAACTGTCAGCAGTATGTTATTTTTTAATTTTCTCTGAATATGAATTTAATTTCATATGTGATGTTTAACTCCATATCTTTTATTTTTTAATTGTGCAATTAACTGTTCAAGAGCTTAAATATTAATACATTCATTTATTATTTAAATAGGTAGTTAATAAATTATGTTAAGTAACCATAAATGTCTGAATTTGAACCTTAAGCAGCAGAACAAAATAATACAGTGTGGGTAATTAAAAATGTAATCTATATATGGATTACTTTATACATAGGTATGTGCATATGATCATAAGTATGAGTATTTTAGCTACGTGTTTTCTTGTCAAATTGTGTCACTTTTTCCCAGGTGATGTTAATTAAGATTCAACTGCTGAAAGCCTTATAAGACTAACACTGAAGTAAACAAGGAAAACACCCTGAAGCTTTTGCTAATCCTACAGAGCTATTGGAAATTTATAAATTTACTAGGACTTTTCGAATAGTTAGTATTAATAAACAAGTAATTGACCAATATTGTTATCTAATCCACTACCATTAAATGTGCTCACTTCTTTCCTACTTCTAACTTCTAATTTTAATTTCATTTTCATCTTCAGTTCTGTAAAACTTGACCTACCAAGGAAGAAAAAAAAAATCATGAAACACTGATACTTGATGTCCTGAAAAATATTAAGAGATATTTAGAGTATGTGAGACTTGTTTTCTTCGTCCAGTGTAATGTATATCTACTGATTACCCTGTATTATAAAGACAACATATGGAGGAGCAGTTTTCGTATAACCTGACTGGATAAATCTCACAAAAAGTCTCACAAATCAGTGAGACACAAATGTCAATTCTGCAAAAATCTGTTTGTTCATTGGTGAAGAGACCACTGATTAATCTGTACAAGACTGCTGGTGGATCCTTAGCATGAAGCTGATGGATCTAAAATACAGTATGGCTGACTTGAGAATCAAGTGGTGGTATAGAGTGAAGATTTCTTGTGACAGTCACCATGATTTAATGTTAGAGACTACTGCTTCACCAAGTAAAGAATGTGGGGCTGATAAGAACTACAGTAATATTGTTTCCTCATTTCCCATTTTATATGAAAAAGTTGTTATAATTAATTCTGCATCATATTTTACACACTACTGTAGCAAACAAAATCACTTGCCCTTCCTAATCTGCAATTCCATTGTAACTGAATAAAAATTTATATCAGGAAAATGTTTGAACAGGAAAAGAAAATAAATCTTAATAAGAACTTTAACAACTTTTTAAACTGTGGTACTAGTTATATGTCCTCTCGTTTAATACACATATACTTCAATAATACACAATCATATTATTATGACTCATTTACAAATGTTTGTCTTCAGGGCTGGAAGGATGGGAATTCAACAGATATATTTTTCATTCTCTATTCATCCTGAAAGTTTAGAGAGTATATTTGAAAAACTTACAGTGCCCTTATCTTCTTTGAACTAAGTATTTTTCAAAACGGAAATTTTCATAATCTTTCTTGTGCAAAATACTGTGCACAGATACAAGCGGACTGAATTTACAGTGCAGGAAGATGAGATTGCTTTAGATTTGTAGTTCTACAACACCCTCTCCTGGCAGCATGCGTGAACTAAAATATCATCGATACACAGTTTTTAAAATTCTACAAGTCTTTTTGTATTGTTTTTAAAATACGAACATCTCTTTTACAAGTTCAAACAACATGCTTAACTTACTGAAGAAGAAGAAAATTAAAATTTCCTTTGTTTTTTCTTGTAACAACTGTAATCCACCTGTCATGGAAGCATAGGGAGGTAATAAGCTCCAACAGACTTGATTCTAACCAGAATTGTTTAGCAGAGGAGGAACTAGAAATGATGTTTATCCGAAGTCATTCAGCGCTTTGACAACATTACAAAACACAGATTTGGATACCAGTTGGGACTTCAAATAGATTTAATTTCATACTTCAAATATATGAATATTAATATAATATGACTAATCACTGGTTGTGGAAAGTCCTCAAATGCAGATAAAGGATCATTATGTACTTTCGAATACCTATGACCTCTTCAACCATTGAGATGTTGTAAAATGTTGATAAATGACATGGGGTTCTATTGCAATAGTATAAATGATAAAATATTATTTGGCTGTTGAAATATGAAGTCAAGAGTTATAACCTTTCAAATGCATTGTGTTTACCCTCCAGCAAAAGACATTGAAATACAAATCTCTCTTCATTGCTTCTTATCACAGATTTATTCTTTTCTAAACTGTTTCTATTCCATTATAATATAAATGTTCACATTTCAAAAAGGTTTTTCCAGTTATTAACCTTTGTTGAGCTGTTAGCTCATAAGAAATCAATGCAACAGTAGATTAATGGTAGTTTCTGCTTTATTTTCAATATCCCACTGTTGCTGAATAATCCGAGTTCAGGCTAATTCACCAACAATATTCCTTCCATTTTCTAGTTTTAGCTGGCTGTGGTATAAGTTTACTTATATTAGCTATAAACTAATCAAGCATGTTAAATATTTAAATTTATTGTAATAATCTGTATGCGTCTTGAATTATTTGGAAGTTGAAACATTACATAAGTAGATGGCATCCTATATAAAACAACTATTTTATTTCTATTAATGAACACATGTTTATTCAATTTAGAATGTGGATGAAATGAAAATAACTCTTACTGGTTTAGTGAGTTTTTTGATGAGCTGTGTGTTCTCAGACTAAAGCACATAGAAGACATTTAATCAGATAGCACCTATCTTAACAGATTTTTTTTTTTCCTTACGACTCTATTCTTTTTTTCTTTGGGCTTCAGAACTTTGAGTCTACAAGACTGCTTGCCTTGACTGCAACGTGATCTCATCCATGCTGTCATCTTCATTCAGTCCATGCATTCTTCTCTTTCTTATTCTTCTGTTTCTTCACTTCTAATGCTAGGAAAAGTATCCATATTCACCATAAACAGAACAGTGAACTCAGTTTATGCAATCTGCAATGTGGTTACCAGCTGCTGGGATCAAGGACCACATGGTCTCTTTCTTTCTTACCTTGCAGTTATTTCTTGTAAACTTGATAACTATTTTTTCAGTGTGTGAAATAATTACTTTGCAGGGAAATTATAAACAGAAGCAAGACTCCTTCAAATTAGTCATCATCCTGAAGTTTATCCTATACCTGTTTTTAAATATTGTAAAAACACATACATATTTATTCAAGAGTTATTTTTCCCCCTAGAACTCTTGTAGACATCATAACGTATATTCACATAGTGACCTACAGACTCCATTATACTGTCAGGGGCTTGAGGGCACCATTAAACCTTACTGGCTTTAGCCACCTCAGGCCTGAGCACCCAGTGCTAACCTGGGATATCTTGAGGGTGTGCCTCTGACCAACTCTGTCCCCTGATGTTCTTTTCTTAATGATGGACTTCCTGGGTTAACTTTAGCTGTGAAATTTCACTTTGTATTAGTGTATGGGAATATAGCGGAAGAACGGCGAGGAGGTTGGTTAAATGTAAATATGCACAAGTGACTTGCAGCTATCTGTAGAAAAAGCACATACATCACACTAATTGTTTTACTGACCTTGTATGCTTGGTGAGTAGAATCTCTGTGTTAGATAACAGGCCTGTGAGAAATTCTAGACAATTTATCACTATGTCCGAGATTCCTGTTTTGTTGTGAGAAAGAGTGGCAGGCTGCACCTGCTTTGAAGCCTTGAAATACAGGCAGGCTCAGCAGGCCTAGTGATCTTCCAGCAGGGCTGAACTTACCAGCAGCTGCATCTCCACTTGTGTTACCTCTGCATGGGAGCTTAGGTGCAACTTCAGAGATCCCCCAGTAGAAAGGTAACTAAAATAAAACTTGCTCTTTGCAAATGCATTTGTGGCCTCTGGCTCTTCTTGCGATATGCCTGCACCTGTGTTCACAATTAGTTTAAGGATCTTTGGACTGTTAATCAGAGCTGTTGCTGACATCAGCCCTTTGTTGGTCACTCTGTTGCTGTGGGGCTGCACTTCATCAGTAAGGGCAGAGCCTGCATTGGCTTCATCTTGGCTTCATGCTCATCCTCCTTGGGAGCAGGCTCATTCCTTCTGCTCTCAGACAAATGCTGCCAGATTACAGAGTCATGGAACCACTGAGGTGGGAAGGCAGTCCAGCTTCCCGTTCTGATCCAAAACAGGGTCAACTCTGAGGTCAGATGAGGATGCTCAGAGGTTTAAGCAGTCAGGTCTTGAAAACCTTCCACTTTGGAGATTGTGAAGCCTCTCTGGGAAAGTGTTCTGGTTTGACTGAAAGTGAGTTAATATTGTTCATGCAGTTAGAAACTTCTCTTTTTTGTAGTTAGCACGGTCATTGTTTGAATTTAGTTTGAGAACAAGAAGATAACAGCCCAGGACAGAGTTAAGTTTTTTCTTCAAATAAATTTCCAGTGCCTTTGAGTTGGAACAAAGAGAATGTAAGAGCCTGCTGTTATCTTAGCTGTTGTCTGGAAGCCAAAGTCTTTCTGAGCTCTCTACCTCCAGGTGTGAGGCAGGTGGGGAGGGGGGCACAGATGGGGCAGATCATCACTGACATCCAGACTGATCAGTAAGAATATTCCATGTCATTAGGGTCATGCTTCACATTTAAGGGGAGTCAGGATTTTTCAGCTAGGAGCATAGAGAGGGAGATGGAGACCTGTTTCATTTCTGCTCAGTTTTGGTGGAATTTGATTCAGGAGTTTTCCTAGTTCAGCCTTTTGGCATCCTGCATTTTGCAGCTGGCCTCTGGGCTTTTCTGCCTTTTTACTTCTGCCCACTGGATTGGCTGTTCAGGACCAGGGTGCTCTCTTCCTGGGACTGACTGCTCAGTGCAGAGGGAGTTGGTGAGGAATTGCATTGAGTATCTTTTATTTTATTTTATATTTCCATTTTATATGTATTAGTAGTGGTATATTAGCATTACTTTGTTATTTTATTAAACTGTGATTATCTCAATGCACAAGATTCTCCAATTTCTTTCAATTTGCTCTTCTATTTGAGGGCAGGAGTGGTGGGGAGTGAGTGAGCAGCTATCGTGGTTGTGATTGTTAGCTTGGGTTAAACCATGACAGAAACCTGTTCCAGTGTTTAATTACCCTCATAATGACAGTTTTTCTTCTTTATACCCAATTAAAACTTGTTTAAATTTATTCCTGTTGTCTGTCAACCTCCCACCACACCCTTCTGATAAAAGACTCATTCTGACTCCTTGCTGACCTCTCCATAGGTATGACTGGAAAGGGGGTGCAGGCTGCTGTTAGGTCCCACCACAGCCATCTCTTCTCCAGGCTGAACAAACCTTAAGTTCCTCAGTGTCTCCTCAGAGGGCAAACACTCCAGTCCTGACCACTCTGATGGTCTTCAACTAGACTCCTGGGTGATCAAAGACTTCCTTTGTACTGTGGGCCCTAAGCTGGACATAGAATTATCTATTTGGTTCCCCAAGTACTCCTTCTCACCTTTGTTAAAGATTAACATAACATTTGATCTTTTATTCCATTCAGGAGTCTTCCACCAGTCACCAATTTTCCATGTTTTGCATTATTTTTGCATCAGCTTGCTCTTTCAGCATCTACGGATTAATCCCATCCAGTCTTGTGGATTTTAATACATGCAGTTAATTTAAATTCCAGCCCAAGAAAAAGAATTTTTGCTACAGCTAGTAGAAGTCCATAGACTTTCTAATTACTGACAGTGTAGAGCCTACAGCATCAGGATTTGCCTAGGTTTGCATTGTCTTGAGATTGTTTAGATTCTCTTTACAGTTGCCCAAAGGAAGAGATTGCCAGGGAAAATGTGGTTCTCTTTAATGAATGAGGGAGACAACCAAGTGATGGAGCCACTTCAGATATTCCTAAGTGGTCAGCGCTTTTTTCATCATTCTTCACAACCTAAGCCTGTGTACACGTGAACAGTTTGGGTAAAAAAGGGCAAGTCAACAGTTGGGGAAGTGTGGTTCTGTGCTGGTGACCAACACAGTCTAAATGTCCTTGTGGTAGAGGGGACAGCCAACAGTGGGGGACAAAAAGATAGAGGATGCTTTCTTTCCCTCAAATCTTTTCAGTTTATTGTGACTGTTTTATTAATTAGTTTCCTTCTCTGTATCCTTCTCACCAGCTCCCAGTGGAAGAGTGAGAGACTGAGCTTCCCTCAGTCTCATCTAGCACAACGGCTACTGTGTGTTATACCACAACTACATAGGGGTGTCAGAACTGTAATATATATATAGTATATACAGAGCCTAAGCTATAATAGGTCACAGTAGTCACTGGGTGACATGAGTCACCTTACCATTAGACAACTGTTAGGAGAACCTTAACCTTGTCCAGTAAAATATTTGCAAAGAAGCAAATAAATGTAATATTTCTGCTGCCTGTCTATTTGCTATATTTGTTATAAAAGTTTTGGTTAGGAAAAGATCCATGTTATTGAACTAGTACATGTTTAATGGAAGTGTTCTTGTAACTACGGTGATATATTTAGTTCAAGGAGAAAATAGTAGTGAAACTTTTAGTTCACAGAATCACAGAAGGGTTGGAGTTGGAAGAGACCTCTGGAGTTCATCTAGTCCAACCCACCTGCTAAAGCAGGCTCACCTAGAGCAGATAGCACAGGAATGTGTCCAGGTGGGTTTTGAATGCCTCCAGAGAAGGACTCCACAACCTCTCTGGGCAGCCTGTTCTAGTGCTCTGGTACCCTCAAAGTAAAGAAGTTTCTCCTCATATTCAGATGAAACCTCCTATGCTTCGGTCTGTGCCCATTGCCCCTCATCCTATCATTGGGCACCACTNGATATGACTTCATCAGGGCAGAGTAGAGGGCAAGGGTAACGTTCCTCAACCTGTTGTTCACACTCTTCTTAATGTATCCCAGGATGCCACTGGCCTTCTTGGGCACAAGGACACATTGTTGACTCATGGTCAACCTGTTGTTGATCAGAACTCCCACTTCCTTCTCTGCAGTGCTGCTTTCCAGGAGGTCTACCCCTAACCTGTACCGGTTCCTGGGTTTATTCCTCCCCAGGTGCAGGACCCTAAACTTACCCTTGTTAAACTTCATTAGGTTCTTCTCTGCCCAGTCCTCCAGCCTGTTCAGGTCTCACTGAATGGCAGCACAGCCTTCTGTTGTATCAACCCTTCCTCCCGCTGTGGTATCATCAGCAAACTTGCTGAGGGTGCACTCAGTCTCTTCATCCAGGTCACTAACGAACAGGTTGAACAGGACTAGACCTAACACCGACCCCTGGGGAATCCCACTAACTACAGGCTTCCAATCAGACTCTGCACTGTTGACCACAAACCTCTGAGCTCTGCCATCCAGCCGGTTCATGATCCATTTACTCTAGTAAACTGATGTCATTCTAATGTAAAGGAGGTGTACACATTCCACCAATTACAATAGGAAATCTTCTAACTCTTCTACAATGTTTTCCTTGGAAATGAAATGAGATATATATTGTTCTCACCCAAACTGATTTGATGATAATTTACGTATTAACTCTCAGAACTAAAGCTGGTTTTAAAAAAAGTATTCCTTCTTTAGCTAATAGGAAGAGGCCTAGGCTTTTCCTAATAAAATTGGATTATATGATGGAATACATGTCTGATGAACACTCTCAAACTGGATTTTCTGTAGTGTAGATTGAAACTGAAATAAACTAGAATATATGCAGTTGGATAGATGGATGGGACATATTTTTGTTACATACCTTTTTTGGTTCTTCTAACATAACCACAACATGCATGCAATGACCAGAGACAATTTATTTATTTTTATAAAGTATTGCTGACGATTTTAGACCTTACTATATATTGTAAAATATAGACCTGTAACTACAAGGACCATTTAAAAATCCCTGGCATTAAATTAATGCAAATTCTTTTACTTTCAACACTGAAGAGAAAAATTCTTTGACAGGATCTGCTTTGAAAAACTAGCTGCTCTCTTTCAACATTTGTGCACGTGGAAAATTAGGCACATATTGATTCAGATTTTCTGGGTGATGTGCAGTAACACAATGTGTCATTCTGTATCAAAATGCCTGGTTGCAAAGGGGTTGGTAATTTGAATTCATTCATCCATCACAACAAACTCATTTGATCATCATTTTGGGTCAGTAGATCTGTCCATTAAACGGATGATGCAGGCTAGCATTTGGTTGGTTAGTGAAAACAATTCTGTTATAAAGTTTGAATCACCAACCTCAGAAATGTTACAGAGGCGCATAAGGAAACTACAGCCTGAAAAAAAGGCACAATTGTTAACATCACTAAACAAAATATCAGTTACCACGTGGTGATCAAAACATCGCTATTTTCAGTCACACATCTCTAGATGACATTGAAGACTCAAGAGTTTGAATTTAGTATGTTGAATTCCTGGTAAAGATTGAATTTGAGAATTAATGACCATGAGGAATGAATAATGATCCCACTTTTTGTGACAATTTGTTTCTGCAGAGAAACTGACGCACACACAGGGGAATAAAATCATGTCTCTGGTTAACCTAATGATAGTTAAGAGTGTAGGGCAACACTCAGTTGAGATCTTTGCCTTTAAATAGGCTGGCATGTAAACATGTATCTGGTGGTATATGTCGCAATATACTCTCACTTAAATTAAATGCCTCAGGATGAGGATGTGTTCATTCTAGAACCTGCGTTTCCATTTAAACAGGGACATCTTCAATATTTTGTATATGTGCGAGAAATTAATTTCTTGCTTGAATGACATTAAATCTTCTCCCTGAAAGTTGTATTTAGCATAAGGACTTAGACTGGTATAATCATGATCTTTTATTTTCCCATTCATCTTTCTGTGTATGTACATATACTTATGTAACTGATTTCTTCATTATGAGTGCCTTTAGAGTGGGATAATTTTTTGAATCCACTGGAAACTGTAACTGATTTTAACAGGGAGATAGGAACATCAAGGACAATAATATTCTATAAATTTCATCAGAATAAATATCTCGTTGAAGAGGATACATGTTAATTGTGTATCCATGAAGAAACAATTACAGAGAAGCCCAATCTATACTATAAACTGGAATTTAAATAGGATTTATAAAACCACATCACGCATTATTATCTAGGAGTGCAGAATTACTTGCTTCGGAAAAAAAAAAAAAAAAAAAATACATATTATAAAGGTTAAACAGTTGGGGTTTTTTTTAGAAAATTAAATTAAGCAAAGAGAAAGTATACAGCATAGTATGCAGCACAGAACTTAATGTTCCTGCCTTTGTGCTCAAGTGAATCAAGTGTCTCAAATCCCACTGCAGTAACAGGTTGGGACTGTCAGCAGAACCTAGGGAGCTGTTAAATCATAGTGAAACCATGAAACAGAGTTGAGCTGGACTTAGTTGCCTGGATAGCCAGTCCGGTGTTTAAGGCATCATAGGGTGTCTAAAACATCTGCACATGTGTTACAAGAGGATTTGTGGGAGGTTTGTACCCTGCAGGAAAAGCAACCAGAAGTCAAGTCACAATCCCAAGGACATCTCAAACGTCATTAGGCACCGATGTTGAGACAGTTGAAGTGAGGCCCTACATTTCATTAACTGTAAAACTGCATAGCTTTCTAGGTATTATTGACTGATGAAACCATGTAGATGAGCAATATGGCACGCTTGTTGCTAGTAACATGTCATAAGCTTTGTATTGAGTTTGCAAGGCCCCAGGTTTGTCAGGCCTACGCTTTCTGAGCTTTTGTTGACCTGCTTGCACCTTTTTTTTTTACCTAATTTTGGTGTGACAGCAACTCCTTTAGTTGAGCAGATGCCTAGGTCCAGCTAGTTCTATTTTTGTATATCTCTGTGGTAGAACCATAGTTCTGTACAGATAGTAGTAGCAAGCAGTTTTTCAATGTAGAATGAGATATTAATGACATTAGTGCAGAGAAGGGCAGACCTGATGTGATGGCAGAGCTCTTTAGAGGCAGAGACACATGATGTAGAGGAGCTCAGGCACATGATGGGGCACAGATTTGGCTCTGGACACCCCACAGATATCAACAATTTACCTATGTTCAGAAATGTGGACCTGGATCTAGAAAACACTAGTTATAGGGGTAACAAAAAGAACAAAGCAATAATATCTAAAATAGATAAAAGGCATCAAACATATTTTGAAGTAATACAGAGCCACAGACCAGCGAAGAAAGAGGTTCTTAAAAATACCAATACTCACTTTATTGCCTTGGAAAAGTTTAGATGAAAGGAACATAATTTTCTCTACGTTGATCTTTGTGTGAGATTAATCATATTTGTACAATAAAAGTATCTTAATGTATTTGGAAGGATATATTACATAAATGTAATTAATATGGATAAGTTCGGTTAACAAGCTATGAAACAAGTAATATATAAAATATTCAATTTAATACACTGTATTTCATTTCAGTAAGCATAGCAATCTAAAACAATACTTCTGCCTTACTCCTCCCCAGGAAATCAGGAAATATCAATTGCCTTTTTTCCCAATTAGTATTATTTTTTTTCACAATTACTTTATCATGTTCATATTATTTTTCTTTCCACTATCTTGTTCTGTTAGTGATTGCAAGTCTCATCAGTAATTTTGCAATTATTTTAAATTGTCTTAGTAATTACTTTAAATTATTGTGACTCATATACCTTATTTAATGGTATTCTAATGAATGTTTGAATTTTAATCCATCTTTCAGGCCTTTGTAGCTAGCTCAGGAATTAATTACCAGCCCAAAATTACTAATTTGTCCAAAAAAAAGTGCTTCTAGAAGGAATTAGGCTTAATGTATTTCAAAAGCTATCTAACTCTGCACTCTAGTGGCCATCTCTTTCCTCATGCACATCTCGAGAGGGAAAAGCCAGCATAACTTGACAAATAAAATCCTCATTTATTTTAGCTTATTTCATTTTAACTTACAAAATTCAGTCAACCTTTCTGTAGCAGCTGTTTTTATGCAACATGTCTTTATACTCATGCTTTTTTTATATATATATATATATATATACACCATCCAAATACAATTTTTTCCACGTTCAGTGTGGTATACTGTGAGTTTCAATTACGTTGCACTGCAGTTTCACTCAATCCTTTTAAGAGATTTTCAGTTTTGAAGCATTGATTCACAGCAGATCATACCCCAATTCATTCAGAGTAATTTGCTTGAAATTCATATTTTTTTTCCTTAAAACAACCCTGGAAAAGAAGAAAAAAAAGCCCAACACCACAAAACCGAAACTTCGTACTGTAGTAATTATTTTATTATAACAAATATAATAACAGTTGTTTATAAGTTAAGCATGTATGATTTATTCTTTGAAACAAAAACAAACAAACAAACACACAAAAAAAAAAATAAAAAGAAAGAACCTACAATGACAATGGTTACAATGACCTCGTGTAATTTTACAGGCTTGTGAAAGAGCGGCTGGAAAGCTGCCTGGTGAAAAAGGACATGGGACTGTTGGTCGACAACCGTCTGAACATGAGGCAGTAGTGTGTACAGGTGGCCAAAAAGGCTAACAGCATCCTGGCTTGTATCAGGAATAGCGTGGCCAGCAGGACTAGGGAAGTGATTGCACCGCTGCACTTGGTCACACCTTGACTATTGTGTTCAGTTTTGGGCCCCTCACTGCAAGAAAGACATTGAGGTGCTGGAGAGAGTTCAGAGAAGGGCAATGAAGTTGGTGAAGGGTCTGGAGCATGAGTTTTATGAGGACCAGCTGACGGAAGTGGGGCTGTTTAGCCTGGAGAAAAGGAGGCTGAGGGGAGACCTTATTGCTGTCTACAACTACCTGAAAGGAGGTTGTAGCATGGAAGATCTTGCTCTCTTCTCTCAGGTAGCAAAAAATAGGATGAGATGAAATGACCTCAAGTTGCTCCAGGGGAGCCTTAGATTGGTTATTAGGAAAAATTTCTTCCTGGAAAGGTTTGTCAGACATTGGAACAGTCTGCCCAGGGAAGTGGTGGAGCCATGATTGCTGGTGGTATTTAAGAGATGTGTAGTTGAGGTTCTTAGACACATGGTTTAATGCTAGTGTTAGGTTAACGGTTGGACTCCATGATCCTGAGGATCTCTTCTAGCCAAAATGATTCTATGATTCTGTAATTCTGTGTTCCTCAGTTGCTACGAAAGAGGACTTTATAAGCTACGTCTGCAGTGAGAGGGGATTCTCCTCTCTATAGGACCTCTGTTTGTTTTGTCAAATATTCCAGATTGATTCGCTTCTACACTGCCAGATTGGTCTCTCTGGGTTGGACTTCCTGTGCCCACTCCACATAGCACATAACCTTCTCTGGGTCCCACATTCTACGTCCGTGGAATCTACAATAATGTATTATAACACTTGATTTGGGAAGGATTGGTAGTGAAAAAAATGCAAATAGTGTGAAAACAGTGTCCCAGCCCTGAGAAGCAGCATTTAAATATTGTGAGTGTAAGGATGTATGTTACTGTGAGATTCAAAGGTAACTAGGATTGTCTGAAGTGTTAGGTCTTCAAAACAGTGTAATGTATAAAGTAGAGGTAGCCAACTGTAATGGCTTTTCTGGATTAAGGTTTTAGGAAGCAATTCCTGAAATCACGTTTGGGGAGTACTAGACAATTTGCTGCAAAGGGGAGCCCTTAAGGAACTAAAACAGATTTTGTGAGGATGTTCAGGAGCCCACAACTCCAGGAAGACCTGTGAAGTTAATTAGATATTTTGATGTACCAACATGATCTTTAAAGTAATCCAGTACAATAGTCACATAAACCTCATAAAGCCACCATATATGAATATGGAGAAGAGACATGTGTCTCCTGCTGTAAGTGGAAGATATGATGGATGTCATTCTGTAGGAAGGTAATGGTGACAGAATAGGCAGTCTGGACACTAGTTGTCCATATAATCAGTGCTAGTTTAGATAATCTAAGAAATACAAATTTTAGTACATCTCACTTCGGCATTTAGTGTGCTACACTAGTGAAGCTACCCGAATAAAATTTGTTTATTTGTTTTGCCTTTTCCTTTAAAGAGGTTGCCAAGAATAATTCTTCTTTGTTACTGTCAGGAGTCAGATACAAGCTCTAAATAATTTGGTTTTAACCCCACCAGATGGCATTGTTGAGAGGCTTAATTAAATTTTGAAAGCATAACATCTTGTTAAATTGTGGTGACAAGTAAAAAGGAAACAAGGCGGAGTGAGAAAGACAAGACTCATTATTCCTCCAAATTAGTAAAGCAAATCAATAAATTACCTTACCATAGTATAGAAATTAGACTCCTGGAATAACTTTTTTTAAAAGTGAAATTCAGGTTATAGATTCTTCGTTCTTTTACACTAGCAGAAATGCTTCTTTCCAGTCTCTGATGCCTACCTTGCACTGTGAAACTTGTAAAAAACAACAGAAAAAACCTACTTATGTGAAAAGTCTATTTAAATGGACCAGTTTTAGGCTAGTTGATAAAAACTTTTATCATTGTATGCAAAAAAGCTGATATGAAGTGATTTTGTGCCATGCAATGTACAAGCTTGGGTAGATTTCAGAAACTTAGAAGTAAATATGGTTTTGGTTTTTTTTTCTTTGAAATATGCAGGTGCTACAAATGTCTTCCATTGAAAGGCTAGATTTTAATAGAAGAATTTACAAACTATATTGAAGTACAACTCTGATACATATTATGAATCCTGTTCCTACCCTTGAAAATGATACAGCAAAGCATATACTCCAGACAACTTTATTTAGGCAAAACAATTTGTTCTCAATGACCCATTTATTGTAACTTTAGTCTAGTGTATGTCCTTTCCTGAAAATTTGAATGAAGTTGGCAAATTTTTTCCAGTTAAACAAGCATAACTTGTTTCCATCAATTAAGTGTGAAGCTTTTAATGGTTAAACACATGCAGGATCAATAATTTCCCAAACACTTAGTTAGTAAGTAATCTAATATTTAGTATTCTAATCTATTCTATCCTGTTAATGTTATTTATTTATTGTTATTTTTTATTATTAATTTCCCCTCAGAGGACCAATAAAGAATGGTTGAAATGAAATACTAGGAAGTAGTGTAAATCTCCAAGAGTTTATCAGCTGTAATAAATGAATATACACATGGCAGATAAGGGCAGGTAGATGAAATAAGGACATTAATACAGGGAGGACTGTATTCTTATTGACTGGAAGATGTGTTCTCAGTCTGTGTCTACATGAATAATTGACTTTGTAAAATAGAAGCAGATCACACAAGTTTGCTATAATATCCCTGCATCTACAGTGTGCATGGTTAGCGCTTTCATTTTGAGTTAGCTTTCGTCTTGTCTCTGGCCTGAACATTTGGTTCAAAGTTATCCAAAGAACAAGTCACTGGATCTGCCACAATGTCCCGATTCAGGCTGGGGCAGAGTTCACACACTATCTGAAAGGAACTTGGCTCACATGCACTAGCGCATGTGATTTGCAGCAAAGCACAATAAGAGAGGATCATTACGGAACTTTCCTCAAAATTGCAGTTCTCTGAACTAAAATGCTGATACATTCAGCTTGTGCAGCTGAACAAAAGCACTTCATCTATGTTTACTTTTACAGAAACTACACAGCCAGATCTAGTAATTGGTATCTCTAGCTATCACGTGTTTAAGTATTGCAGAAGTCATTCATCTTCCTACAGTAAAAAGTACCTCACTGAAAAAAACAATAAAAAAAGATAATAGTCTATTAATTTTTCAGGTTTAGATGTAATAGATATAAATACAAACTCCCATGAATGTACATTAAAAATGCTATATTATTCATTTTCAGTAGAACTGTTTCCTTTCAGGACTTCTCTGAATTATTACAGAGATATCTTAATAAAAATCCTCAAACAATCCAGGAATAAGATTGTTGTAATAAACAAGGATAATTAATCTGTTTCACTTTTGTGCATATGCTGCAACATTTTGACTTTACTGACATACATGTGATCAATAACATTCCACAAGATACATTTTTAAACTTGCTCTTGAACTATAATTGCCCTTTTCAGATTGAAAGACTTGCCTATGAGCCAAGAAAAAAATGTAGTGAGCACAATTACAAAATTGTTGTGATTTGACCCTAGTCAACGAATAAGCACCACACAGCTGCTCAGTCTCTCCCCTTCAGTAGGATAGGGAAAGAATTGGAACGGTAAAAGTGAGAAAACTTGTTGGCAGGCAGGTGTTTAGCCATCTCCAGGAAAGCAGGACTCCATCATGCATAATGATTACTTGGGAAGACAGAAACATTCCCTTTTCCTTCTTCTTCCCCAAGGTTTTGTTGCTGAGCATGATGTCATATGATGTGAAATATCCCTTTGGTCAGTTGGGGTCAACTGTCCCGGCTGTGTCCCCTCCCAACTTCTTGTGCAGCCCCAGCCTACTCACTGGTGGGGCTGTGTGAGAAGCAGAAAAGGCCTCGATTCCGTGTAGGCACTGCTCAGCAATAACGAAAACAGCCCTGTGTTTTCAACACTGTTTTCAGCACAAATTCAGAACATTGCCCCATACTAACTACTATGAAGGAAATTAACTTTATCCTAGTCAAAACCATCATGAAACTGTAATGAGTTAGTATTCAAATTACTGCAGCTATTTTGAAAGATATTATCACCTATACAGAGGAAACACATTCAATCACTGTTACTCTATGGTTTTCATTTTATCAAATCAAGACACAGACTTTCATCCACTTTTGCAATCCCAACTACTTTTAAAGTCTGAAGAACTGCAACTACTTCCAAACTTTTTGTGTTGTATCATTTGCTAAAGCAGAAGCATTATGATACTTAAAAGCCTGCTCTTGATATTTATCTTTACATTTGTGGACCTTTACCTTGAAAGTAAAACAGCTAAATTGTTTGGGATTGTCAATTCTGAATATGATAAAGGTTTAGAAAAGACAGACATCAGATGAATGCAGAGAGAAATGGTAGAAAAGTACGGCCAAACAATGCAGGAGACATTTTAAGAGAAGGCTTTTTAAAAAAACAAAACAAAACAAAACAAACAAACAAACAAACAAACCCCAAACACTGACTGGCTTCACTTTTACTATTTATTTATCTTTTAAAAAAAATGAATGGAATAGGTGAGTTTAAGATATAGAAAAAGGCTAAGCTAGTCAGCAGGTTTTGAGAAAGAGGAAGTTTAAAGAAATATGATAATTTGAAATATGAGAAATTTAATTTTGTGTTTGTTTTGTTATACAAAAAACCAAACACATTTAGAGTCCCAACTCTTACCTAAATTTTATTTCCTTTGTCACGAAGTAAAAATGTTTTATTCAAATCAATAAATTGTGTGATAATATATTCTGAAATTGTGTTCATATCAGGATAGCTATAAGAAAATATGTGCTGGTTAAACACTATAACACAGACTTTTAGGTTAGAAGGTTCTTGTTTGTTTCTTTTTTTTAATATAAGAGGATAATCAAAATGCAAATTATAATTCTACCCATAGTACGTACATATTTCAGGAGTCAAAAACATTAACTGCCTCAGGCACAGTCAATCTGTTTTTATTTTTTAATTCAAAGAAAGGTATTGTTTAGCATAAAAGAATGTATATGCACAGAATGACTTTTTTTTTTTTTGGTAGTATGACAGTAGTGATACTTTAAAAAAAAAGTTAACAAAGAGTCTAACTTAGTGATCATTGTTATTATGTAAGCTGGACCTTAGATCCTTTTCATACACAAGATACAATGAAAAATGCACTAGGTTCTTTTCAACAACCCAAGATTAACACTAGTGTAAGTCAGATGGCTCTTCTTGAATTTTTTACAGTAACGTGGCAGTTGTGGTAACAAGTACGAAGCCTAATCTTATTCATGTGTAAATTATTGCAAACTTTAGAGAACTGCATAAGAAAGTTTGTAAGCAGATTAAAGAATTAGCCTAATACTTTCTGTCCGTTACAATAATACTCAGGCCACCTAATGTATCATTATTATTATTATTATCGTTAGAATTATTCAGTTTGCAGTTACAGAAGTTTATGCAGGGATTCATCCTATCTAATTGTGACCACACAGATACAGACACCTAGAGTTGCATGGTAGTAGGAAAAAGGCAATACTTTCTTTCTTGAATACCAGTCTGGAATATGAGACTTTAGTGGGAGACTCATTTAAAACAAAGAAATTAAAGCACTTCATCACCATGATTATAATGATTATATAAGGTCTGTGGAAAGGATATTGTAAATGCAAGACAATGACATAGGTTTGAAAAGAAATTTGAAAGACAAACTTTGAAGCATGTGGAAGTAAGATCAGTTTCTAGCTAACAACTGGACAAAACAGAGTATGTTCAGAAAATTATGCTGAAAATATTCAGAAGCTGACAAAGTATTAATGCAAGTACCTTGTATATTTGCCTTGTGTTTGCTCTTTGGTGTCTTTCTGCAGTCGTGGATGAAGACACTACTGATCTAGATGAATCATTGGTCTGAGGCATTATGAATTTTCACATCTTCCTATATTTATTTGTTTTTGTGAAGAACATGCTCTAGACTTTTTTCAGATAAAACATATCCCTGAAAACCCATACAGAAATATTTTATATAGCACAAATAAATCATGTGTTTCCTTGAAGGGCATAATTGTAGAAATGTCCTTTAGCTTTCATCTCTTCTACAGATGGATTGAAGTTTTACTGTTGCTTTTTGTTTTGATGAGATTTCTTTTTGGTTTTTTTGGTGTTTTGTTGTTGTTGTGTTTTGTTCTTGGGGTTTGTTTGTTTGTTTGTTTTCATTTGACTGAATAAATACACAATGAAGTCTGGTGTAAGAACTAGATATTTCCAACTCCTGTTGAACTCCTAAGTCTTCAGTATAGCTGATAAGACAGAACACAGTATATTTGTGTGCCATAACATGTGAATTGGTGAATTACGGCCCTATTTGCTCAGCATTTCCATTTAAGTAGACCAATAAAGAAGAAAGAGAGAGGAAGTAAGCTCATGCACAGTGCTTTCAAGCTGAGATATATGTCTAGTTTAAACTTCCTCAGCCTCTTATACCAACAGTGAAATCTCCAATTATATTAATCAGCTCTTCAGAAAAAATATAAATATAAAAGTGTCTTGCCATCCAAAAGTCATGAATCACACAAAATATTAGCTAGTCTGTCAAGGGCAAAAACATTAATGTTTTCTTCTAAATAGCTTTCAAGTTCAAGTGAAAACTGTGAGTTTGGAAAGCAGAGAATAGGATGGACTATGTTGTCCTTGTTTTGTTGGGTTTTTTTGTTTGTTTTGTTTTGTTTTTTTCTTTTATTTTCTTCACTCTGCCTTGGCACACTTGATGACAATGTCTGTAGGTTTAGAGGAATGTGAGTCAATAGATGCCAAACACAGTGATTTGCTGATATAAGAAAAGAGCATCTTCAGACAACAGGATAGGAGTGAATTGTGTTTGCTACTTAGTGCTTTTTGCAGGTGTATTTGACATTTCTTACTCCCTTTGGCAGAACGATTTTCCTATACTCAAATGGGTCTTTGTGAAAGCTTGTTTTTCTACAAAGAATAGGGGCGGAAAAAAAGGTGATAAATACTAGAACTAGCATACTCCGCTTGCTTCAATGCTTCTATAATGAAACTAACCATAACAATAATTACTAAAACCAAACTTTGTAATAGAAACAGTGATAAGGTATAGCTCCACTTCCAGAGCTTGGATGACTACTAAGTTCTACCTGGATATTCTGGCAATATCCTAAATCCATGAGAGCAGATGCAGAGCACACCACCTCTGTCATATTCTTTTACAGAAAATGATTTCAGTAATTAAGTCAGTTATGGGGTACTCAGTGCTATAATTGAGTACTTGGTGTGGAAAGTCAGGGCATCAGGCCTCTAGGATATGCAGTGGGGTCAGCTATACTAGGTAAATGCAACCTGGGCAGATTAAAAAAAGGATGTTGAAAGTAATGCACACTATATATTTATATTTGTATATGACAACTTTTTCTAGATTCTTCTGTAAGCTCTCTAATTAATACCAAATTGTTTTAAATGTTGACAGTTCCATGAAGTTCTGTGTATTAAAGTAACCTTTAAGTCATTAGTATGGGTCCTGGGTAAAATGATTGTATCTTCCTGTATAATTTCATAAACACATATTTCATGACTTCTTTCAAATGGAGTTTGTAAGTGCAAATGTAAACCATAAGTGGTAGTAACAATTATTAAATAGTTATTCATTAGTTGTTTTCAATTAAAGATGTATTCTCTACATAATATAATGAAGCAATCTCAACTAAATTGGAGAGATTTTATTTTTCTTCAAATGAAAAATACAGCTTTTTTTGCTTGTTTTCAGTTATAGGTCAAAAAGTATTTTGTGAACTTGAAAGTCTGACTTTTTTCACTATTTATGTTACATGCAAAAAGAATTCACAAGGTTTTTTTTGCAGTCTGCAGCAAAGTCTCTTTAAGTGGCATTTTGCTATAAGCAATATTGATGAGTTTACAAGTTTGAACTGAACAAAAGTCATAAAACAACTTGTCCTAATAATATTAAAGAAAAAACCCTAGTGCTAAACCTCCAATTGCATGGGATGAAAATCTGTTGCTGAGAGCATAGACAGCACAGGTAGATATATTCTTCCTATCACATTCTATTTGCCCTGCATAAGTGTCTGAGAAAGTAAATTTTCGAATGAACTGTTTGAGCACAAACCCATTATTACTGAAATTAAGAGAAATACCCTACTGATTTTGACAGGAGATTGTGATTCAAAGTCATAAAATAGTAGAACTTGTGATGAAGATATGAAAAGAATTTAGGTGTCTTAAATTAGCCAGAAGTTAGATATAAGTATCTAACTCCAGGAGTGCACTTTGGAAAACTTAGCTTAATTGTGACTAGTGGAAGCTTCTTGCAGCCATTCCTTGAGATTTCGGTGGAAGCAATCCCTTCCTAAAAGTTGACACAACACAAACACCTAGTCTGTTGTGTAAAACACACTCTGCCATGACTGCCATCCCAAGGTTAAATAATGAAGATGTTTGAAGATGAAAGCGGAATTATATTTCCCCATTTTGTCCTTCTTGCTTATTAAGAATATAGCCATGCAGCAGAAAGCTCCAGCTTCATTTCCTTACCATATTCTCAGTTTGCCAACCCTGGCTTAAAAAGCCTGAAGGACTTTCTGAAATCCTGAAAATACAACGCTAAACATTGTTTGTCTACTCTTCTGCATTAGACAAAGTACCCACATTCATTTTACATACATTTGATAAAGCCAACAGAGTTTAGTGCGCTATTGACTTGATAGAAAGCACACACGGTACTTCTGGCACATCAGCATAAAAAAGGAGACCTGAAATATGGCATTTTGCCCAGACAGATGTACATTGTTATATATATTTTGATCATATACTATCAGAATGAAATATTCCTGGATCACGCTGATCTTTATCATTATCCTGAGTACCTCCAGCAAGGTTCTTTAGCTGACAAAAAAAAAACCAAATTTTTCTGTTGTTGAATGTGCTCTTACTCAGTACATGGAAAGGTATTACCCTATTTAAGGCATCCCAATGCCTAAACCAGCTAAGGATTCACAAGCTGAGTTTCCCTACATCAGATTCTACTAAACGGCCTAATCTGTAAGGTACGCTTTCAGAATATCTAACATACACTGATTCCCCATCCCCATGTGCTATTTGAGGGGAGGAGGTAGAGAGTTTGGGAGTGAAGTTGAGCCTGGAAAGAAGGGAGGTGTGGGGTGGAAGGTGTTTTAAGATTTGGGTTTATTTCTCATTATCCTACTCTGATTTGATTGCTAAGAAATCAAATTAATTTTTCGTAAGTCTGTTTTGCCCATGATGGTAATTGCTGAGTGATCTCCCTGTCCTTACCTCGACCCATGAGATTTTAATTATATTTTCTCTCTCCTGTCCTGCTGAGGAGGCAGGATGATAGAGCAGCTTTGGTGGGCACCTGGCATCCAGCCAGGGTCAATCTACACATTCTGAAATGGGATTTAACTTTCCTTGAAAATCACAAATGCATTTAGGAAGAATTAGAAAAGCCTCCAGATTCTGTTAGTTGTAAAGAATCCTCCTGTAGATGGAGATAGAGAATAGGACTTTCTAGGTAACGTATCAAAATAACTTTTCTCAATGATAGTGTTCATATATTTTCTGTCAATCTTTCTAGTATGTTCGTCATAACTGTTAAAAAGTTGCATTCTGTCAAGGTGCTCGAGAGAGCACAGATAACATCTCCCAGAAAAGAATCTAAATAGTCTCTATACATAAACAGTAAGTGGGATTACCTAGCAAATGCATTAAGAATTAATTTCCTGCTTTCCTATTTCCTATTTCAGTATCAGTCTTAAAATGAAATGCACCTTTATTGCATGTTTCCTATATAGAAAAATAATTGTAAATCTGTAATTTTGGATTTTAAGATAGGTTATATAGTTCTTATCTTGAAATAGTTTATTTTAACATGCAAACTTTCATCTGCACTATTTGAGTCTTCACCATATTAGTGGAGGTTTTTTGTTGTTGTTTATATATACTTTTATTATGTTAGATATGTAATAAATACTGTCATAATTTCCTTCATCTTTCATTTCTTTTGAGATAAAATGTGTCGGTAGTTTTACTGACAGACTACCTGTCTTCTGTGATGGCTTCAGAAGTGTCCGGAGCCATATTTTAAGACGTCTCAAAGTTTGCTTGCTCCCACCTCCACTGCAAGCGATGACACCATTCTTCAGGAGCCCGCTCAGTGACAAGCCAAAGGAGCCTGTGAACCTGCGCAGCAACAAGAACTTTGCTTGGCTATAAGGGACCCTGAGGGGACCCTGCCCAGCGACAGGCAACGATCCATGGTGGTAGCTTTCCTCTCGCCAGCCTGTCCCCACTGCTTGCCAAGTTTCCTACTTTCCTGATCTTCTCGTTTCCTGCCTGTCTTATCGCTACTTTCTCTACTAATGTTCAATAAAGTTTTGGAGTTAAGCAGCATCTGACCTCGTTTGTGTCTTACTCTCACTGCGGGCAGTATTAAGAAACCTTTCCAGCTTGGGGCTTCCCGTACTGGACCACAACAAGAAGAAAGAACCTGAACAAAATAAGAGAGAAGACTATAGGAATGTAAAGAGGTTTAAAAAAAATAAAAAAATAATAAAAAAAAAATCCAGTTAATCTCAGCAGTAAAATCCTATAAAATCCTACTAGTGGAACAGAAAATACATGGTCATCCTGAATCCAGTTTTCTTCAGTGTGCTGTTTTTATCTGGGATAGTGTTAGTTTTCCTCATAACAGCTACTATGGGGCTATGTTCTGAATTTGTGCTGAAAACAGTGTTGATAAGAGAGGGACGATTTAGTTACTGCTGAGTAGCGCTTACACAGCATCAAGGCCTTCTCTGCTTCTCACACCACCCCACCAGTGAGTAGACTGGGGTGCACAAGAATTTGGAAGGGGACATCTGGGAAGCTGGGACAGCTGACCTCAAATGACCAAAGGGATATTCCATAGTATATGACATCATGCTCAGCAATAAAATCTTACGGCAGAAGGAGGAAAGGGGAATGTTTTGAGCTATGCCGTTTGTCTTCCCAAATAACTGTTATGTGTGATATAGCCCTCTTTTTTCTGGAGGTTGCTTGAGGGAGGAAGTAGAGAATTTGGGAGTGAAGCTGAGCTTAAAAAACAGGGAGTGTTAGGAGGAAGGTGTTATAAGATTTGGTTTTATTTCTTGTCATCTTACTCTGACTTTAGATTGGTAATAAATTAATTTTCTTACTTGAGTCAGTTTTGCCCATGATTATAGTTGCTGAGTGTTCTCCCTGTCCTTATCTTGACTCACGAGCCTTTCTTTCATCTTTTTTTCACCTCCCATCCAGACGAGAAAGAAAGATTGATAAATGGATTAGTGGGCACCTGGAATCCAGCCAAAATCAACCCACCACAAAACATAATCTTTTTTCCTGTAGATGGTACTTCAGAAGTTACTGGTGAACACTGTCACGTGCAAAAAATTGTGTCCACATTAACTTGATGATAAAGAGAAAAAAGAGCTATGAGACTTTTTTTCAGAGAACCATACAGATAGTCTCATTTTGTCAGGCAGCTTATATTAGTACCATGCATATTTCCCAAAACACAGCTTTATGCAGGAATTTATTTTCTCACTGAGAGCTTGATCACATTTCTGAGATGTCTATGTGGAGAGGACATTCATTTTTTTCCCTACTGTGTAAGAACAAAGATTCAGTTTCCTTTTTTTCTTTCTTTTTTTTTTTTTCTTTTTTTCCAGAAAATAGGAAGCGATCTTGAGATTTCTGAGGATTTATGAAAAGAACTGGTAGAACCAAAGGAATAGTTAGACTCAAAGGACAGATTGCCTTGAAATAATTCTGAAGAACAGGGCAAAGCTGTGGTGCAGGTCTGCAACCTCTTCATCAATAATGCAGTGGTCTCAGGAGCTCCATAGTATTGGGTGGATTAGAGAAAGGTCTCTTTCATTTAGAAAGAAATGTGGAAAGACTGACCTTGCTTCTCAAGAAGCAAGTACTAGAAAATAATTTCCTTGGAATACCACAGAGGAATTCTTTATTTTCTTCACCTCAAAAAGCAGGAGTCTGTAAGAGCTGTTGCAGCATTTATTTTTCCTTTGCCTAAACACTCTGTCTTTCTACCATTTCAACAAAAATTTGTAGAAGGGTTTATTTTCATTTTTTTTCTTTTTTTTATATCTCCTTGTATAATTAAATGATGCTTTCTGTCAGTAATAAATGAGGAACAGTGTGCAGTGACACAAGCCATTATCAGATAATTTGGTATAACGCACGTATATATATGAAGACAAAACAAGTGTATTTAAATATTTGTATCTTGCCCTCAGTTTTTTTCACAAAACATAAAAGCCTGGTTTTCTGCCAGTTATTGAGACATGACCTATTTTGGCAAAAGCAAGAATTGTCATGAACTGATGCATTGTCATGTTAACAGGAGTTTACCTAACCACAACATTAGGGATTTGGAATATGTCAAGGATGGCAAATACAGAACCTTTGTTTTTCCCTGTATCTTGCTGCTCTAAAGGTCAATCAATCCCCTGAAGTCAGTGATAAGAGTGGAACATTTGTAACTTTATTTATGAAGTGAGCATTCAAAATGATTTTCAATTCTTTCTGCTCTTCTGTGTTCCCTTTGTTATTTCAAGCATAGAGGTACTGAGTTAACATTTCCTTAGCTTTCCTGAGCCAAGCCAAAAGTGCAGTCCTGACAAAGGATCTTTTTGATGACAGAAAGAGATGCAGGACAAATTGATCAGTACAACAGAGGTCTTCTATTATCTGAATGGTTACTGTTTTTCTTGCCTTGTCTATGGAGCTTGCATGAGTGAACAACTTATTTATTTAGAAATAAGAAGCCCAGGTCAAATATAGAGCAAAATAACTGGTGTGGAGGGACTGAAAGATAAAATAAATTGTAGACTTTGAAATCATAGACCTTTATCAATACTCATGGCTGTAATCTAACCTTTCTCAGGACGACATGTTCTAATTGAATTAGTATAACTCCTCAACCCATTTCAAAGTAAGGTACTCCAGGTCTTACCAACGATGTAGTGAAAAGATTGGCGTTTTTCTCTGATCTCAGAGTCCCTCTTTACAACATAACTGCCCCACTGCTCTGTGCTGCAAATGACAGAGTTTCTTGTTTCCACCTTCCACTTTTCTAGACTGTCTTAATTTTGTAGCAACTGTTAACTGATTTGGAAGTATTTTAGTGTCAGTAACATTGGATTTAACGCAAAGAGCTTGTAATTGCCAAGTTATTTTAAAGGGGCAACCATAATGTTTGCTTAGACATCAGAGAGTGCTCTCTCTTCAGATTTTATAGTATCTCAAGAAACAGCATAATCCTCTTGATCACCTCATCTAAAGTAGATCTACTGTTTCTAGCTTGTCCTACAGCATCTGATCACTCTTGACAGTGTGATTTCTCCCAAGTCCAAAAAAATGCTATTGCTCCTTGTCCTCTTCCTTTTGGTGTCTAAACATGGATGCCCCAGTCATACAACTCTACAATTGTCTTCTTCAGAGACTGGTTTGTGCTATTTTTCTTTGAAGCAAACAACACTAGTGAAGTTCATAATAAATTTCCTGTTCTATGAAGATCCATCTATAACCAACCAGAAAAGAAGGGAACATTTACTTGTGTCATGCTGGATATGTGTCCTTGGTGTGGGTTTTTTTTCTAAGAACGTCAGATTAAAACAGTTTTGTATTTCATTAATACAGCTATGTGAAATGATAAACACTAATCTTTTTAAAAGAAATAAAATAAAATATTTTAAGAAGACTTTTTCAAGATTTCTAGCAGAATGTCGCTCGCACTTACAGTAGCATAAAACAAAGAAAGAAAAACTATTTTGGATTCTTCCTTCTTGTTCTGGCTCTGCAGGATTTGTATTCACCTCCTCTATGCTTTTGTTTGACTGACTATAAATGCTTCCTTTAGCATTTCTCTATGTCATAGCAACTTCATGAGCTGCAATAAAATGCACCCTGGAGATATTATGCTCACTTACAAAACAATTTAACTAATACCCTTGCCTTTATAACTTCACTAATACAGAGTACAGAACATCAGAGAGAAATGTCAGCTGCGTATTTCAACCAACTTTGACCTTTCTTCTATGCATCTTGAAACCTTCAGCTCAAATACTACTGGATTTTTTGAACTAGTGATGAGAACACAGACATACATTTTCTACCAAAATCTATATGCTTTTCATTAATCTTTGTATCTTTTGCTTTTGTTACAATAAATGCTAAGGAGCACAGGCTGATCTTTCTTTCTGAGGCAGCTACAAATCTCAGCTGACCAGAGGGAAAGATACAGCAATAGAAATAGAAAGTTTTGGAAACAATGTTAATGTAATGTCTTCAACGTTTGTTTTTCTTAAAAACATCAAGCACCCATAGAGGAAAGAATACAATAACTCAGGTTTCCTCAGGATACTCACATACATGCATTAAGCAAGAAGAAAATATTCCAAATATCAGCTAATATTGTTTTTTCTCGGTTGGTAAGATATATTATAGAAGGCTGTATTAACCTTCCTACATACAGAAATCTATGTATGGTTTAGTCACTTGCTGTAGACTGCTGTCAACAAAGGAAAAGCGGGCACAACATGGATGTGATTTACTGCATACAAAGCTAAGACAGCTAGGCACAAATGAACAAGCTACAATTATTCTTCCTCTCTTTTAACTGTAAATATGAGTACTATGCATATAGAATGAACACTTTTGATTCAGACTTCCACAGCTTAAGATGTCTAAATTTAAATGAAATATTCTGCACTAGCCAACTCATCAGGCACATGTAATAGTGCATCTAGATGAAACCAGCTGTTTAGATTCAATCCACAGTGAGCAGGAAAGAAAGGTAAAAAAAACAACTGCTTCTCTGTTGCCCCTTCTACATCACGACGAGGGTCAGGAACATCTCTCTACTGTTCCACATTTCTACAGAAAGGAAATTTTGCATAAAGGCTGGAAGGGAACTTCTGTATCTTCATTCAGGTTTCCAATGAAAGCTGGAGGCCACAACTGTGGGAGGTGCCATTGAGCACACCTGCTTATAATGCAGATGTAGTCAAATGCATCTATAGAAAATATATTTTTCTACTTCTATTTGAAATGAATTATTCTGTTCTTCTAGAGGGACATATTTTTAGAGTTAGGACAATTGCTTTACATTAAATGTCCAATTTTAGATGTCTAGTACTAGGTAAAATAACCCTGCAGTGACTACACATTTAAATTTTTAGAGCCTTTAATTTCATGCTTTTGTCAGGGTTGCTTTAAACTTAGAGGGGCTTATACTGAAATAAGAATTTCACGTTATTTGTAACTGAAACCTAGTGGACAGATATAACGATGAATCAAGTGTTATTATCCTGGATCAGATACAAATTCCTCTCCTCACATATTTTTGTACACTTGTTCCACTATCATGGGTAGCATTCTCCTACACTTTTACAGATTATGTGAATTGTTGTACATGAAAGAAAGTAATGCACTACTTCTGAAGCAGAATAAATCCCTGAAAGCTGAAATCTCTGGCAACTGGCACCTGGTTTATATGTTCTAGGGGAGGTGGAGCAACTTGGGGGTTGATACTGGTATCATTAAGTATATTACTTACTAAAAATTTGGAAGAAAGAGTGTCATTACTCTTCTCAGAAAAAGAGAAGTCATATTATGGTTTAGTCTGAGTAAGCCCAGAAGGTCTCTGCTGTACTTCATGCTGAACAAAAGCTCTAGGATAGCACTAGTAAAGCCTAGCCAAGATACCTTGCCAACGTAGTAGGACTATATTGCAAAGATTTCTCTTAACAGGAAAAAAAAAAAAAGACAGCAATACTCTCAGCCTTGTTATTCCACATATTCCTAATCTTCATCCTCAGAAACTGAGTTGTTACTTGAATATGTATATCTGTGACAAAACCACATTATGTTCTTTCCACATCCTCTGAATATCATTTTTGATCACATGCAATATTTAACTGATGAAGTCTGTAGAGTGTTGATTTCTTAACTCTTATAGCTGCTACAGCAAAATTTTAAAAATACATTATGCTACTCCAAAAATTTATTAAATTATATTAAACATATTTACCAGCTATGCACAGTCACTGTCATTCACAGTATACAAGGTGTGATTATGAAAGTCATTTTGTAAAAGCAGCTAATTAGTATTATTTACATTTCTGTTGTTTGAGTGTTAACTTTTTGGTCATGCCCTTATGCTTTAAATGATAAGGTCAGCCCAAGTTATGGAAATCAATTTTCCTTTTCCAGATCACGAACTCTAAACTTCAGTAACTTAATAACTAAATAAACACAAAAGGCTAAAAAGAAAACAAACAGAACAAACCAAAACCAAAACCAAAACCAAAACCAAAACCAAAACCAAAACCCAAACCAAAACAAAAACTAAAACTAAAACAAAAACAAGAAGGAAACTTCGGGAGTTTCAGCATATAATTAAAATATCTAAGATTAACAGCTAAAATGTGATAAAGTTCTTAATTCTCTCAAGTCATCAAAAAGTCATAATAAAAAAAATAAGAGATAGAAGTAGTGTTGTAGATTTTTAAAAAATATTTTAGCAATTTTACCAGGAATCCTATTTCTAGCCATTCCTTGAATTTTCCCCTCTAAAATGTGCATCAAACAATAAAAATCTTTAAATTCAGAAATATCTCAGCTTGACCTTTGAACACATATATTTCCAGATCAGCAAGGCAAAAAAAAATAGGATTTTTATTCTAAGCTAGTTCATACATACGCCTTAATTATCTGCTTGCTTAGTATGAAAAACATTTTGTAGTTCTTAGCGTATCTTCAGAAAAAAAAGATTAATAGTAGATATACCTCTGTTCCCTATGTAGTAAATGGAGAGAATTAGAAGCATAACAACGTTTTATACCTGGTTACAATAGGCAGATGGAACAATTTGCCTCAGGGTGAAATACAAGAGAGGCAGAATGCATTTGATAACAGGTAGCCAGTAAGAAATACTTAAGAAGAGGGTGAATCTCAGAGGATTCAGTTCAAAGCTGCAGGGACAAAGTTTAGCTCAGCCTGAGATGCTGATACAGCTATGCATATGGTTATTAAAAAAATCTGGATTTTCTCTATTCCTTTGAAATACAAACTTGGAAGAGAACACGCTCTGGAGTGGCAGCAGACCCTTTTCCTAAAATTTTCAGAAGCCAGTTAGAAGGTGTAGAAGTATTGTTATCACACTTCAGTTACGTGTGTGTTTATAATTACTCAAAATTTACTGCATCCTTTTTGTGGTTAAAAGAGTGAATGCTCTCAAATGAAATTTCTGAAAACTTTACCATTATTACTATCTTGCCACATTGCTGTTCTGCCAGTACTAAAAGACCGTTTCCTCCAAAACATTCCGACCTTGCTAAATCTCAAAATGCAAAGCTTAAAACATGCCTTCTTTCTAAATATTTTATCTCAGATACTTCGAATGCTTTGGTCTCACTGATGTTATATTTGTTGCATATGATTTTTAAACCAGGTCATTTCTTTGTGGATCTGGAATAAAATTACCATGTGATAGTATTTCCACATGAGCCTGTGAACACGTTAGATAATTCCTTCCTTGTCACAAATCTTCACTAATCTTACTTACAAGTCATGAGTTTGGATTTACACAGCAGATACATTAATGGATCGAGCAGTAAATGAATGGGTAGAATGCCTGGATTAAAGGTTAGAATACATATCTCCTGGATAGGCATGAGATCATAACTCTGTATCATTTATTTTGTATTAGAAGCCTAATCACTGCTATCTTTAGTGAGAATCCTGCAGACACTGATTTTTTAAAAGTTTAATTCTATGAGCTATAGAAGAGAAAGGGCATGGAAAGATATGTTAGAGTCTGATACAAAATTTTTGAATGTATTAGTGATTCTTGTGGCTTCAGGTGGGCAACAGAGAGGCTGAGATTTCGTTTCTTTTAAGAAAATAGAGAAAGTCATTAACAAAAAAGTCATGTATATCTGTGTGAAATGTATACAAGAATGTATTTTAATAAGATTGTGGAAAATAGAAATCAGAGAATCAGTAGTGTTTCAAGCAGTGCACTTATGATCAATATTTTTTTATCCTAGAACTGGATTTAGGATATTAGGTTAGATCTGACCTTAATTGGTGTCATTTTTCTAAATACCTGTGGGAAATTCTGCAGTGATAAGAAAAACATGTCAGCACATATGCAGGCACATTTTTCACCACCTAAATCACTAGGATTCCCTTTCCCATCCAAAGCCGAAAGGTGTTGTGTTACCTGATCGCCCAGTGGGTTGTAAAATAAAACAAGATCATTTTCATCAGTACTAGGGTCCGTTGTACACCTTTTTGCCTCCAGCCCTTTGACAGAGTAGGTTCACAATTTCCCCTGACTGTTAACCTAGGAAGTATCTTGAAAAGAGAGAGACATCATCTCTGATCAACTTTGCTCCACCTTTTTTTTTTTTTCATTATTTTTTAATTTTTATTTTATATAGCATGAAAGGAATATTATGTACCTCCCACTTTCTTTCTATATGGCTCCACATCCAGCTATAAAGTGATGAGCTTATCTGGCCAAAGTCACACATCTTCCCTGATTTTATTTGGATTCTGTCTTGGAGGTTGTTCTTGACGACTTCTGTGATACCAGCTTTGGTGTATTTCCACAGCTACAGATCTTCAGATACATTTGCAGCATTTCGGCTATGTTGCCTACACTTTATTAATAAAAAGCAGTCTTTGATAAGACTGTGACATCAAACCCATGACATACAGTGGAGATTTTATAAATGAGAAGAATGACAGTGCTTGAGAATTACAAGGGGGAAAAAAACCTATATCATAGAATCATAGAATCGGAATCATAGAATCATTTTGATTAGAAGAGACCTTCAGGATCAAGTCCAACCACCACTTCCCTGGGCAGCCTGTTCCAATGCCTGACAAACCTTTCCAGGAAGAAATTTGTCATAATATCCAATCTAAACCTCCCCGGCGCAACTTGAGGCCATTTCCTCTTGTCCTCTGACTTGCTACTTGGAAGAAAGACGAACACCCTCCATGCTACAACCTCCTTACAGATAGTTGTAGACAGCAATAAGGTCTCCCCTTAGCCTCCTTTAAATGCAATTAATAGAAGTCACAAAACACCCACATGGAATATTCTCAGGGGCTTTGTCAGTCGAAAGTTCTAGGCAAATATACATTGCAGGAGTCAACACCCTCTTAAAAAGTTCCAACAGTAATAAAGTTTCTTTTCTGAAAGATTTGGGTCAAACTATGCTTCTCTAATACAGGGCCTTCAGGGAATCACTTTGGCAGAGTTTCAAGGGCATCACTCTGAAGAGCTCCACAGACATTAGAATAAAAAATTATCCACATACACCTTACAAAAAAAGAGACCTGTAGTGCATCTATCTAGTTAAGTCCAAGGACGCATTGCTGTAATATTCCCTAGGGTGTCAGAGGAAAGAGTATCTCTGCACACCATTGCAGATTCTTCATAATTACCGCAGGGATATTACCAGGAGAACTGCTGCAGAGAACAAAAAGCCTTTGGGTCACATATCTTGTATTATTCACTTGCTTATGTCAATCTGACACACTGTTGTACAGACCATTGTTGTGTAGGTTGTCTGTGGAAAAAATGAAGTGCTATGAAAGTGAACATTTAAACATGTGGAATGATTTTCAAATGTAGTATAATACGAGTTTGCATAATGAATGTCAGAAATTATTATTCCTATTTCTCTTTATCCATAGAATCTGTGGGGCACACACTAGGCCATCTTGTAGCCAACAAACACACATTCAAACACAATATAAACAATACATTAAACTAACCAAAAGATAGATTGTGGCTGATCACACTGGGAGTTTGGAAGTTCTGAGCACTCAAAGGGAAAATGCTGCCCCTCAGCCTTCAGCTGCTCAGGTGTGGAAGTTAATATTCATTGTCAATTTTCAGATTTAAAATTTATTTCTATTATAACTGCTTCATGCAGCACTGTATATCTGCTTTTTCTTTAGTTAAAATCACCAAAGAACAAGGTCAGTAGTTCTATATCAGGCTGAGTTTGTTCAGCCTTCTAAATATTTGCTTCTAAATATTCATGCCTAAAGAAAACAAGGATAATGGGGTACAAGATTTGTCTGTAACAACTACTGGCTCAAAGATACTGCCTGAGACTGGGAAATTTACATGTCAGTGCATATAAATTCATACCTCAGGGTGTAAGGTTATGTGATGAAGACTCATCCATACATCCACAAAGGATCACAAGGGCACAAAGGCAGGCAGGAACGGGAATGAAGTGACACCCTGTCCTGGCTCTTGCCAGGGCTGTCCCAGGAGACCCCCAGACCCTGGGCCAGGTGTGAAATGCATCAGGAAGAGTCAAGGGGAATAGGTCTCCAGAGCACCTTTGGGACTGAGGGAGGTCACTGCCTAGAGGTATGGTACACACTACGGGATTCAGGGAAAGAGAATTTTGGGATTGCACTAAACTTGCTATGGGATGCTTAGGGAAGGAAGCAAAGATGGGGAAAGAGAAGGAAGCAGGTAAATCAAGGAGGACCAAAAAAAAGGAAAATAGTGATAAGGTGATAAAAAGGGCTGGTTGCGTGTAAACACACGGTTGCTCAGTATGCTTGTCTGGTAATGCTCTGCATTTGATCAGTGCACTCTGCCTTATCTTATGAAATGCCATTTCTAACTCCTTTGCTGGTGGATGGACATTCTGTTCACTGTTGAGGGGAGAGAGAGGGGCAGAATCTGAGTGTCAGTCACTGGAGTGAGACCACAGGTCAGCAGGCCCTGGAGTCATGGTACCAGGAACTGGAGAGACCAGAGAGGACTTGTGTGCCAACAATAGAATGGGACCTCAGGTCATAGGCGCCTGCATGTCTATGCTTCCAGGAACTAGACCAAGTGCAGGTGTGAGTGTGTGATGACGAGCAAAGATAAAGCCAGACTAGCCAGAGAGCAGATGGAAGTCTCCTGGGAGCCATGGTTGTGTGTTTGTCTCTAAGGATGAGACAGTGGTGGAGCTGACTATCAGGCAGACCAGTGATATGCTTATACTGGCCATCTCTGGGTGTGCATGTGTCTGTGTGTGTACTTGTGTGTCTGTGTGTGTGTGCGCATGCGTAAGCGAATCTATCTGTACTGGCAGGGGCTGCAGCCATGGCATCTTGTACATCCATGTCCCAGCAACTGCAGAGACTGGGATCCAGAGACAGACGGTGGGCAGACCGAGTTTCTGAGCCCACCTGCTGCAGGGGTTTGCCTTGTACTTATATCTTTATATATATAGTCACTGGCAGATCTCTCTCTTGCTCAACCAAAGAAGGGACCAGGATGAGGCCACCGATGCTATCTGTGTTCGTGTGAGTGCTGAGTGTGTCTGTCTGCGATCTCTGTGCCTCGCTGTAAGTGTTTACATGCGGTGTGTACGTGTGTTCTGTGTGCGTGTTGTCACAGGGAATTCATCCTTAGCCTCACTGCTAGTTGCACCTGGGGGGGTGTGGAGCTGTGGCAGCCTTGCCTTGGGCTGAAGATTCTGCAGCCTCTAGTACAGACTATAACTGAGATACCCACAACTTCCAGAACAAAAGACTTAGCTTAACAGTTATGAGAAAGAGAGTGGAGGTTTGTTAATTTTGAACTGTATTTATTATTACAGATAAGTAGTGGTGTCTCAAAGTCTCAAAGACTGATTTAAAGGCATTAAAATCAACAAATAATGATGAATACAAAATTTGAAAACACAATAAAACAAATAATATTAAATTCTAAAACCAAATAAAAAATTATCAGTCATATTGCAATTCAACATTTTAGAAACTTCCACTCTATTCATAAGAATCTGTCATTTAGGTACTGTTATATGCCCACTGAGTTTTATAATGTGACCAACTTTGTAAAGCACCTTGCATATTATTAAATATTGATTATTTTTAGTATAAACAAGAGAAAAGGATTGCAAAACTGATGATCTTTTACTAAAACAAAAAATATCTAGCAGCTGCCTATTTCTTTAAATCTGCACACTCTTATTTTCCTATCTGCATCTTTCTAATATGTTTGTTTTTCAGAGACACAGACCAGCTCATTTTTTTCCAATACACTTTTTTTTTTTTTTTTTTTTTTTNAGAATGGACTTCTAGCACCTATGCTTTCGAGGGTGCTGCATGTCATTCCAGTTTTTTAAGAAATGTGAAGTTTGGTTAATGTTTTGTTTAGGTAACACCATTAGATTTTTTTTTTCTCTCTCCTCTCAGAGGTATCCAGAATAATTTTTAAATCAATATACATAAACCCAGAATACAATTATTTATCTAACTGACAGTAAGGACAAGACTTGGGATTTTTGGCAGATTCTGAATAAGGAGCAGTGTGACTGAAGTGCTTAGAAGCACATTGGAGACTTACCCCTTTTATGATTTATGGTACTGATGGCAAATTGAGAGCAGAATGACAAGAATGAAATCCAGAGACTGTGCTGGAGTCCATTGCTTTCTTAAAGTCAAGTGTTAATAAAAGTTAAATTATCCATAGTAAAATATACTTTGTTCTTTCTTTGTGCTTGTTCAGAATGAGTTCCTTCAGGAGGTATTATGTTGAACTGTCAGATTACCTGTGAGACAAAGAAGGCACTGTAACCCAATATGTTAAAAAAGAAATTAAAACATGAAAATGTTTTATTATTTTTTGAAAATACCCCTTTTAATAATATCTTTCAGTAACCTTTGCTATTTCGTAGTTAATATCAGAGAGCTGTAAACTGATTTTGTGTCTAATTTCAGAACTATATAGTGCTTGAAAAGTCTTACGTAATCCTCACCATACTCCTGTGCCTAGGAAGACCTAAGGATTTGTTGTTTTGGCTCATTCAAACAGACAGACCTTCTTTTGTAAAGGTGTGATCACCTGAACCTGAGACATCATCTTTATGTCAGGAATTAACTAATTAATAAGTATGATCATACATTTTGTGATCTGAGAGTTCTGACTTTCTTTTTCAGCTTTGTACACTTCCATTTATAGATAAGCTTTAGGAAGCCTGCACTGAATTGAGTGAAAAGGTTTGTCTTAATCCACAGTGGTACCCTTGAGTATTTGCCTCTATAAACCTATGAACCTGTCTTTTAGAATAACTCCTGCATGACACATTTGTTGAAAAACCTGAGTTCGTAATACAAACCTTCACATAGAATAGCATTTTGATTCCTGGTTTCATCAACTCATACTTATCCATGGTTCACATATAAAAAGTTTTGTTCAAACTTTCCATAGAGACACAAAGGACCAAACAAGTAGATAGACTTCAAGCAGACCTCAACATAACCTTGTTTAACTTAATTTCTTAACATCCAGATTTATTTTTTTTTGTACAGGTAATAGGAGATGATAAACCGCTGAAAAACTTGGACTCCATTTGTTTTTGTTTGTTTGTCCATTTGTTTGTCCGTTTGTTTGTTTCTTTCTTTCCTCCCCTGAAGACGGGGGGTTTGGTGTTTTTGAACTGCCATTAATATTTTTGTATGTAAACTCTTTATGTTGATATAGGTAGCAGGGCATACACACTGTACATTACAAAATGGACGTTCCCAATCTATCCAAACTTTAGTCAAGTCACACATCTCTGCAGATCCAAGAATCTCTGTGGTATTATCTATTTCTATATATTTACTTTGTTTGCTTTCCATCATGTGATGTTACAAAGGGAAAACGTTTGCATCTACAACATCCGGAATTTCTCCTTAAGAGGTAACTCCTTACAAAGTTAGCTTTCCTATGCTTCCAATGCTACTGATACCTAAATTATGAATTATTTTTAATTTAGATCCTGTGAAACCAGAGAAAGAGAAAGGTAGTTCTTGTGTGGATCGAAATCATGGATGTTTCAGTATAAAGAAGCGTCCTTAGAAAATTACAAGCCATAAAAAAACCTGCTATTTAAATGGTATCAAGCACAATACTTTTTCAAAGTCTCTGCTGTCACCTCTAACCTGTACTGCTGTATACCGCATCATTGTTCTATGGTCAGGGATAGTCATTTTGCATAGCACAATTTCTTGTTTTTATTATCAAAATTTTTATTATCAAAATTTATAAAAATATGGACTACAACAGAAATATTAAAAATAGAATTTATATCCAGTTACACCATGCTAAAAAGCCTACAGCAAACCAGATAGTAGTATCCACATTGTCATTTCATAATTCCTATATCAATTACAGCTAAAGCAAATCTATAAGCAAGAGTAGTCTATACAAGCAAGTCCGCAGCCCAAGTCCTGATGCCTTGAAGAGACAGTGTAAAGCTTGTGATCTACTACTGGTCATGACGGTACTGTTTTTACTAGGCTACAGGACTGCAAGGGCAAGCTTTGTACAGGCAAACACTCTTGACAGATAGGGAACAGCACGGGACAGATTGGCATTACAAACTCAGTTGAAATGACTATTACTTTGCAAGACGATTATCTGATCAGATGTATGTTGAGTCAAATCCGGAGACTATATAATTGACAATAACATTGAAATATTTGAAAAAGAAATGGCCAACAAAAGGCAAGAATCACTTAGTTTGTGTCTTTCTAAATTCCCTAATTGCCCCTATTTACAATTCTGTATTTCTTCTCTATTTTCATCCCTTCCTAAAGGAAAACCAGAAGTAATAGAGTACTGGCCTGAGAATATGATAATTTGAAATTTCTTGCCTTTTTTTTCTTGTCAGTTTGCTGGGGTTTGTTTGGTTTTTTGTTGTGGTTTGGGGGGGGGTTGTTTGTTTGTTTTTAAGGTTAAATCCAACTGCATAGGGAAAGCAAAAAAAAAAAAAAAAAGAACCTCTTCTAAGTTGTAAGGTTTTACCAGGAAGTATTCTGACCAAACAATTTAGTTTATATGTATTAATTTGACGGAAATAAACTAATTTTCACTTCCTGTCTCTTTTCTTTCATATTATCAAAAGATAACCTGAAGCTAAGTCATCATTTTACATGACCTCTTTTCTCCAGATAATATTTCTCTTCTTCAACTCTTATTTCAGCAATTCTTCAGAAGAGTTGACATTCACAGTCTATGTGTAGTGTCATCATTCAGGTAATCCGTACTCAACCACAGTATTTATAAAGATTATATAATGTGCATGCATAACAATCACCACCTCAGTCAAAACTTAAACTCCTTTTCCTCCTTTGCTTCTTGCAGTTAACACTCTGTGTAGTTCTCCCAATAAGAAAGACTATGTTATGTTTTGTTTTTTTTTTCTGTAGTGATGACTCACTTCCCTTGGTTGACATGATGTAGGGACAAAAATATGGTTCTGCAACACCTTGAATACTCTGTGTTCAGTTTTGGGCCCGTCACTACATGAAAAACATTGAGGTGCTGGAGGGAGTTCAGAGAAGGGCAACAAAGCCGGTGAGGTGCCTGGAGCACAAGTCTTATGAGGAGCGACTGAGAGAACTGGGGCTGTTCAATCTGGAGAAAAGGAGGCTCAGGGAAAACCTTGTCACCCTCTACAACTATGTGAAAGGAGGTTGTAGTGAGGTGGTTGTCAGCCTTTTTTCCCAAATAACAAGTGGAAGGATGAGGGGAAATGGCCTCAAATTGTGCCAGGGGAGGTTCAGATTGTATATTAGGAAAAATTTCTTCATGGAAAGTGTTGTCAGGCACTGGAACAGGCTGCCCAGGGAAATGGTTGAGTCACCATCCCTGGAGGTGTTTAAAAGACAAGCAGATGAGGTTATTAGGGACATGGTTTAGAGGTTGTGGGAATATAATGGAAGATTGGTGAAGAGGAGAATTGTAAATACACTCAAGCAATGGCAGCTGGAGTGTAGAAAAACACATATATCACACAAATTGTTGTTTAGCCTTGTGTAATTCACAAACAGAACCTCTGTGTTTAGATAACATAGGCTTGTGAAAGTCTTAAAGGCACCTTATCCAACATCGTTGAAATTCCTGCTCGTCTGCAGAGATTAAAGATTAAAGCAGTATGGTAAACTGCACGTGTGAGTCCTTGATATACAGGTGAAAACAGCAGTGTTGTAGATCTAGCAAGGCCTGAGTTCTGCTGTGCCTGCATTCCTACCTGAGTACTTCTGCCTGAGTGCTTAAGTCCGAGGTAACAAAAATAAATTTACTGTTTCCATTTCATCTGTGTTTTGTGATTGCTTCTGTGATATGCCTGTGTCAGCCCACACAGAAGTGGCCTTGACAGTGCTAGGTTAATGGCTGGATGTGATGATCTTAAAGGTCTTTTCCAACCAAAACAATTCTATGATACTGTGATTCTCTTCCTGATTCCTGCTTCACAGTTATAGTAGAACCAGGGATGAAAATATCTCTCCTTTTAGAAGAAGGTGCATAGTCATTGCTCCTTTTTCTAGTTACGTAAGAGTAAGGCTGAAGTCCTTACTCAGTCTACACAGAGAAGGCAAGAAGTTAGGTTTTCAATAACTTCTGAATAACTTAGGACCCTTCAATTCATTATTTCCCACTGAGATTGAGGCTCCTAAGTACATAAATCACTTTAAAAATGTTATTCTAAGCTATATTCTGGGCCTCTGCAATAAGAAAGGTAAAATGCATGTAAAAAAAAAATTGGCAAATTTGGTTTTAACTGCCTAAAGAAAGTAAAAGGAAACAGTAGGATGTTTATCTGTGACTCAGATACATTAAATACCAGTGCTTCTAGAACTCACTTGAATAATATTTCTGTAATATAACAGTGGAGGATTGCTTGGTAGTATCTTGAATTTCATGAAAATTCACTAGTCATGTTTTGCATCAATATCATATATATTACAATCTGTAATAACATGCTGACATAAAAATAGTTTGGAGGCTTTATCAGTACAATTATGAACAGTGACTGAAGAAAAAAAAAAAATGCCCCAAACCTAGGATAAGATGTACACGCAAAGATTCTATAACAAAGGATAAAATGTTAAAAATATGTTTCATGAGATTTCTTTTGCTTTTATAAGATAAGCTGATCCATGGAGAGCATACGCCCTCTGAGAAGGAAGAGGAAGTGCAGCACTTGAAAAATTAACAGCTTGTTTAGTCAAGGACCTAGAGTGACAAAGATGTAAACATACATGATTCACCAGTGTAACAATGCATCCTCAAACTAAGGCATTTGTGCTAAACTTCTGTATCAATGTTTGACCCTAACTTTTGAAGAAAGAGCAGGTATAGGACTGAAAATCGCAAAGTTGCGATTCTTACCTGAGGTTGTTCTTCTGTCTAGGCAGGCTGATACCAGGCCTCATATTGTCGCTGCACTTTGCCTGTAACCAAAGCCTCAGTGCGGTCTGGAATTTGATCTGGATAATGGTATAATTCAATTTTAAGTTACATTGTTTTCTCTATTATGTATTCGTATTTAACAATTATTTCACATAAACACAGAAGCTAAGAAAAGGAAAAAAGCATCCCATAAAAGACCAAGTCCACGTATTCATCAGGAACGTGTGCTAAGATATTTTTCAAAGAAAAAGAATTTAAATACTAAACCACTTACATATATTAAAGATCAGGATTTATATATCCTCTATAAAAATACTAAAATATGTCTGGAACTAGTAGACTTCTTTATCTTTAGGAATTATTTGCATTTCTTCATTGAAACAGACCCATATGGAATACTTTTTAAATAGATACACGATGTCCAAGGGAAAACAAAACTGCCAGAAATCAGAATATATAGCTCCATAGTGATGCGCTATGATTGTCTCCAGTGTTATTTTAGATAGTGTGTCTTCATAAATTCAAATGTTAACCTCTGAAGACATCTCTCATTTCCCCAGAAACCAGAGCATTGTAGAATACTTGGCTCTGCCCCAAAGATGAGTCAGAAGAAGTTTCTGCACCTGCTATGAGAATCCAAGATCTGTCCTGAAGCTAGCAGCACAAATGTAATTCTGTGTATATGCTCCACAAGTCACTTTTGATAGGATTGTTCATAGGATTTTAGCACAGTGATCTTAGCAATTTGTCTAGATTAGAACCTACTTTTTGTCCTCTTGCCACTTTAAGTGAATGCAAAGAGAAAGAAAAGCCAGAAAAGGTGTGACAGTTTTGAATACCTGGGAAATCATGCATATGTCCATGTTTAAAACAGTGGACTCCTAGTTGTACCTGTATTCTATCTTCATGGAGAGAAGAGATGTGGATTCTTATGGTTGTGGTAGACTTACTTAGAGACTTGGAAGAGTGACTGGAGGGCCTGAGTTTCTGAGTATGCTGTGGCACTTACAAGCTGCTGCTTCTGGATGCAGTGCATTGTTCTCCCTCAATGAAAGAGAAAAACCTGTCTCCTAATTTTGGCATTTTAGTAGTGTCCAACTAGCCAGCTGAGTGGGTAACATAAATATCCTTGTATTTTATTTTCCTCATCTGCAAAATGAGGCTAATGTACTTATTCATACATTTATGGAACTAATATGACTTATCATCCAAAATCTACTACAGCTATTCATCCTTAAACGCACTATAGCTCAGTATAGTATATGGTGTATACGTATATATATATCAAACACACATGAAGCACTCAAAATTTATGATCTTGTCTGTAAATACTAAGTTGTCTGTTTACAAGCAAAACCAGGATGAACGCTAAGAGATGGTTAGCATTAATTGTGAACACTTCGTTAGATTCCCAGACAGAACGCTGTATATACACAGGAGCTTTTTTCATTTATCTTCAGCACTAAAAGTAACAATAACAGATTTATTTTACATAAGAAATAGTTTTAAAATATATTTATGTACAAAATTGTTTCAGTGTTCTCAAAAATGTTTTGTTGGTATCATAGTTATTGTGAATAAGCAGCTCACTATTCATTACTGGTATGAGGCATTTTAAATTGCATGCTCAAATTCAACAGCATTTGAAAAAAGGAATGTCCTTGTGAATTAAGTTTGAATTCAGTGATACATCTTGCTGTTCTTTTGTTCAGAACATTCATAGGAAAAAAAGAGCAGACCAGCTCTTTTTGTTTGTTTGTTTATTGTCTACGTAGGAAGAGAGAGGTAGACAGAGCAAATTTATTATGGGATGTCTGAAGTTCTTAATGAATCTCAAGGTAAGCTCATCTCTAATACTTTATACAGTAGCTATTTAATCTTCTTTATGGAGAGGACAGAATGACCTTATTCTTTACTTTTCCTAATAAAACTTCTTATGGTTCAGAATTTCAATGAAGTAAAAAATGAATTTCACCTTACTGAAAAACAAAAATATGGAAATGTCTCTGAAGTAGGAAGAACATTTTTTTCCTAAGTTTTAAATACAAAATACAATTTTTTTTTGTTTGTTTTTTTTTTTCAATGATTTATCTCTTGCCATTCTAGAGTTATTTTCTGGCAATGATTGGTCTACAATGCCATACATTTTATTTATATTTTCCAGTTGATTAATTGAGAGATCTTAAAAATAAATGTATGTATAGTAAGGCTGCAATGTAGAGTCTGTTTTTATAAAATAATTTATTTTAATCACTGAGTTCAACTGCTTAAAATTGCATCTAGTTTTGCTTTTAAAATGACAGATACTGTCAACATTTGTATTAAATTACATTATCTGAACAGACAAATAAGGTCTGTTTTGACAGGGTCTCAAACATACAGAATTATTTCAAGAAAAATCCTTACAGACAGAAAAATATATTTTAGGTAAATCACTACTAGACTCCTTCTGTTCAATATTTAGTTTCAAGATGCTTATCTTATGCTTCCTGGCTGTGATATGCAAAACTGAGCAGAATGTGTTCTTATTTGGGTAAACAATACATTACACAAGTAAATTATAAACATATCCACCAATATTTGAAAGATAAACACAGCAACCCTTATTCTTAAAAACTTGATTTTGATTTTACCAATCGCCCTGTAAAATAGATAGAAGAAATACTTTAGAGGTATTTCTGGTTTATGCTTCCTCCACTGTTCTTCCATAAAGAACATATGGTAGATCTGTCTAGTACACCTGCAAAATCATAGATCTGCATTAGAATGTGTACAGATAGGCTGATAATTCCAAATCTTGAATTAAAGATGGCAATCTTAAAAGTAAGACACATAGAGGCAATTTATCCAGGGAACTGGAGGCCTGTCAGTTTGACCTCAGTGCTAGGAAAGCTCATGGAGCAGATCATCCTGAGTGCCATCACACAACATATACAAGACAACCAAGCAATCAGGCCCAGTCAACATGGCTTTATCAGAGGCAGGTCCTGTTTGACCAACCTGATCTCCTTCTATGACAAGGTGACCCACCTAGTATATGAGGGAAAGCCTGTGGATGTTGTGTACTTAGACTTCAGTGAAGCCTTTGATACTGTATCCCACAGCATTCTCCTGAAGAAGCTGGCAGCTCATGGCTTGGATAGGCATACTCTTCACTGGGTAGAGAATTGACTGTATGGTCAGGCCCAAAGAGTTGTGGTGAATGGAGCCAAACCCAGTTGGCTGCCCCTCACGAGCGTTGTTCCCCAGGGCTCAGTACTGGGGCCAGTTTTGTCTAATATCTTTAGCAATGATCTGGATGAGAGAATTGAGTGCACCCTCAGTAAGTTTGCAGATGACACCAAATTGGGTGGGAGTGTTGGTCTGCTGGAGAGTAAGGAGGCTCTGCAGAGGCATCTGGACTGCCTGGATCAGTGGTCTGAGGCCAACTGTATGAGGTTCAACAAGGCTAAGTGCCAGGTACTGCACTTGGGTCTCAACAACCCCAGGCAGCACAGCAGGCTTGGGAAAGAGTGTCTGGAAAGAGCCTTGGTGGAAAATGGGTGTTGATTGACAGCCGACTGTATGTGAGCCAGCAGTGTGCCCAGCTGGCCAAAAAGGCCAACAGCATCCTGGCTTATATCAAGAATAGTGTAGCCAGCAGGACTGTGTGATCGTCCCCCTGTATTAGGCGTTGGTGAGGCCACACCTCGAATACTGTGTTGAGTTTTGGGCCCCTTACTACAAGAAAGACATTGAAGTACTGGTGAGAGTTCAGAGGAAGGTGAAGAGGCTGGTGAGGGGTCTGGAGCACAAGTCTTATGTGAAGCAGCGGGTGGAACTGGGGCTGTTTATCCTAGAGAAAAGGAGGCTCAGGGGAGACCTTGTTGCTCTTCACAACTATGTGAAAGGAGATTGTAGTGAGGTGGGTGTTGGCCTCTTTTCCTAAGTAACAAGCGATAGGATGAGAGGAAATGTGGTGAAATGTCCTCAAGTAGTGCCAGCAAAGGTTCAGGTTGGATACTAGGAAAAATTTCTTCGCAGAAAGGATTGTCAAGCATTGGAATGGTTTGCCCAGGGCAGTGGTGGAGTCACCACCCCCGAAGGTGTTTAAAAGACTTAATAGATGAGGTTCTTAGGAACATGTTTTAGTGCCAATGTTAGCTTAATGCTTGGACTCAATGATCTTAAGGGTCTGTTCCAACAAAAATGATTCTATGATTCTCTGTCAGTTGGTGACATTCATAATTCTTTCAAAAGCACAACATAAAACTTCACCTTAGAGAGAGCTATTAATTCTGAAATTTGTATCTCAAAGTATGTCAGAAATATTACAATGCTGGTTTAATCAGTATTAAGAGGCCACTACATTAATATGGAAAAAATTAACCAGAACACTACTAATTCAACATCTCAACTTATTGAGTGACTGAATGTGCTTATTCAACTAGCTCCTTCATCTCATCATTCCCTGTTCTGGCATGTTTTGTGGGAAATGATGGTTGGTGACATTTCCTGTTACTTAACTGGGAAAAATCACTCTTGGCCAAGAAATATTCTTTAAACCTTCTTATATAACTAAAGATTTTTACTTAATGGACCAAAGGAAAATGGATGCTAAGAACCTTAGACATAATCTTTAGTAGATTTTGGAGCATTTTACTCCTAATTGGCATGAAAGTAGATTTAATATTCTTTTATACAGCCAGTAAAAACATAAACCATTCTGGAAACTTAAGAATGATGAAACTTTCTCAGTTTGAGAGTCATATTTCAACATCATTTAAATCATATTTATGCTGCATTGAATAAACAATCTTCACATCAATAATCAGCCATCTGTTTATAATGATAAATATGGACAAAAGACCCTCTGTGGGTTTTTTATCTGCAAATACTTAGTTTCTTAACAATTTCTTTGCCATTTGAAATTTTTCAGAATCGACTGAGCATACCAAACCACTGATAATGAGACTTCACAGGCACACTCTACTGAGTTTGGATCAAGGGAATTTATCCCTTGACATGAATTAACTTTACTAGAATGTGTAAATGAGAGCAAGTGGAAAGCCTTATCTCTGTAGTTGTTCTAATTAGGCAGTGACATTTAATATTACAAGAATTTCAGATAGTGAAAAAGACAAATAATTACACTTGTGTTACTATGCTTGCTAAACATTAATATTAATGTTCATTGACGTATTTCAGAGTTATTCTAAGCAAGGTTTTCTGTGGTCTTTTGGAATATAAGTATTAATAATATTGTAGCTGAACTAGTGGTATTTGTTGTATGTTAGTTTAATTGTTAAGATTATAATCAAGCCAACAATAATTCCCTGGAACTTCAATTATATAAGGTCTGTTTGCTTTTGCCCATAACGACACTCTGAGTTAACCTTTAACAACACCTAACAACAAGGTCAGCAGCAGTCGGTATGTTTTCATGTTGAATTATATTGAAATTAATACAAAAATACATAAACACAGTCATTAAGAGATGAGGAGAGTGTTTGTAAGTGAAGTGAATAGAGGTATTCCCCAGCCCTCGACATTAATTAAGACTACTTCATTCACTTCTGTGACTTGAAAATTGACCAGTGATTTTTATAAATTATCAGACATTTGTACTATTGACCATGTTTCAATGGAGCTTGAGTGGTATTTCATACACACACAAAAAGGTTTACATCTTATTTTGCAAGGGGATAAAAGAGGTGTTTTTTTGGTGTGTGGTTTGGCATTTTGTTTGGTTGATTTTGTTTTGCTTTCAACAGAAATTATATCAAAAGATATTTAGGGAAGATGAAATATGAGATAGTTGTTAAAGAAGAACGTATTGTTGAGATCTGCAGAGGCAGGCAGTTCTTAGCCTTCTATTGATCAGGGTGGGAGGAGGAACAAGATAAAATCAAACACAAGTATATGAAGAGGAGAGAAAAGAGGAAAAGAATGGACATGCAGTTCCCACTTATTCAAAAGAGAAATACTCTAAGACATGTCAAAATTGTTTCAAATAAAGACTCAAACATCAAAAGACAGTTACTTCATATATCTTGTTTTTATGAAAGCAAGAGAATTCAAAACGCTTGACAGTTTTACTCAGCCTATATGCTTTGTATTATCCAGATTTCTCTGGGTAGAGATCAACCTGATCATATGAGGCTTTTCTTCTAAGATTTTGGGTATTTTCAATTTTAGACTAGAAATATCATATGAACAGTCTTAGAAAGCAACATATGTTCAAGAAGAATGTGTTGAAAATTTTTCATAAATATAGATTTTATATATCAAAACAAACTTCCTGGATCCACGTGTGGCTATTCTAAGGTATGTATTTTTAATGTTTCTGATGTACTGCTACAAACTTAACATTTCTTCATTCTCCTTTATTGCTTCAATGTTTTAGAGTAGTTCAAAATAATGAACTAAGTGTTTAAAATTGCTTCTTCATAACAAATTATGATTATTTGAATTGATGGGTCTTCCAGAAATCTGATATTCATTAACTATGCACAGACTTGAATCTGTGGCATACTAAATTCACTGTATTTTTTTCAGTTGATCCTGATGTCTTTTAAAAATAATTTATGTTTTAAAAAAATCTTTCATTTCTCCAAGCTATCAATATTTACTATTAAGTGTTTTCTTATTCTTTGCAACATTAGTCTTTTGATTACAATATATAAAGAGAGGTGGAGAGTAAGACTAGAGTTAGGCTAGTTCACAAGCGGATAAGAAAATCCAAATTATTCAAAGAAGTCAACTAATTCTAAATGCATAGGATTTTAAACTATACAAGATGTCTGCACTTGACTGCCAATAAAAGCCATCACTGTAACGGAATGAGTGTATATGTATATATGATATAAAGCTAGATGTCTAGCCCAGTCTAATTGACCAGATTGCCTCCATGATAAAAAGAGGGTGAGCTATGGTAAACTTCTAGCAAGCTAATGTTAAATTGCGTAAGCCCTTCCTAATATTTCTGAGCAGCTGTTCATGGAAAATATCTTTTATTTTTGTTTTAATTTGGTTTTGTGGGTTGTTTTTTTTTTTTTTAGTTTTTCTACTTAAAGTACACTTATTATATTTTATTTTTAATAAAATACCTCAGTGTACACTAGATGATCACAAGCATTAGAAATAATTATTAGAAATAATGCAGACACAGATACACTAAAGTTATATGCAGAGGCTTGTAAGTTCAGTGGTGGGGAGTATGAGGATTTGTTTTGGAAAAAAAAGAGGACTTAGGTTGTTTTTTATCAGGGATTCCACAATATAAACCACAAATTTTAGATTTCTAAGAATGATGGCAAAAGCCCATAACCAACTGAGAAAGAAACAGTGATAGTATTAGATAATCTGAATTAAAAGAAGGTGTAAAATTTCGGCTTACTATAGTAATGAAATTCTTATTCATTATGTTGTTATACTGATAATCACAAACTAGCTTTCCTTTATTCTTTTTAGTAAAATACTTCAATATGTTTCCATTACAAATCAAATTTATTTATTTGGAGAGCACTGAAATGTGTTTTTTCCTTCTTTCCTGGCATAAACCCCAACCTAAAACAATTATATTGAAAATAAACAAACCAAAACAAAACAATAATAAACTGCTTCTGTTTTCTTTATCACAGTAGTCTCTTTCACTGACAGTTCTTAAAAAGAAAACACTACCTGTTTCACTACAAATCTTTCAGCTGTTTAATGACAATGGTATAATGCTCTGAATTTGGCTAAACAAAGATGTACACAATAAATTAATCAGGTAAAATATACTTTTATTAACTGCTTATCTCATGGAAAAGCAGCAGCAACCTTGACAGCCATGTAGTACTGAAAAAATATAAAAAGTAGATAAAACCTTTTGCTGTCAAAATATTACTTTTAGCAATTTGTAGAGGGAATATTAGCTGAGAGGTTTGTGTTTGTATTATGGAGTCAGCTATCATAATATTGACATACAGCAGAGGTAACCTTCAGGTGTATCTTCATGAGATCTTTTATAGCTATCCAAACTTAGACATTTTTAATACATTTCGATAGATATCATTGCTCACAACATAATTTCAGTCAGGAGAGAAGTAAGTACTTAGAAAAAGACTTCTTATTTACATCCTTTATTCTTTCAGGCACTAACAATTTATTTCCTGTCATGTTATGAAATTGTGTTCCTTATCTTTAGTTGCTTACCTTATCATTAATTTTAGAGGAGACTAACGTGTTGGACTAACAGAATTCTTATGTTTATTTCCAATATATTTTGATTTTATGCTAATCTAAGCGAGTCGATGTTGTTTAGAATAATTAAACATGGATCAAATTCATAGATATAATACATGTGCAGTTGCATACATGCCAGCCATGTCATGGCAGGTACTTCCAAGATTTTTGTTTGGAAACTTTTTTTAGTCTGTACTTGATTGCTTAACTGCTAAAAGTAATCCTATAATTATGGTAATTTACTTATCGCTAATATTTGAAAGTTACATCGTATTTTCTTCATATATCAGTGGATTCCCATACCTCTTATAAAACAGGAGTTATCTCACTGGTGTCTACATATTACAATCTGCTTGCATTCACATTGCTATGGCTTTAAGACTAAACTGAGTAAGCCCACAGTGTGGCACATACTCCTGATACCTGGGACCGTCAATGGGACAGTTGATGGCTCCTTAGCACCTCCTGTGCCCCTTGTGCTCGTCCAAAGGTACACACCTAGAATGGTGCCGCGGTCACATCCTGCCCTACCCTGGGGCAGAGCGACTTCACCTCCACCCTGCTGGGGGGAGCAGGAGGAGCTGGACTCTCAGTTGATTGGCAGGGTCATCGACAAAGGAGGTGCCCAGAGAAGCTTCTGGACTACGTTGTAATGCCCACAGCCAGGTCTGACCAGGCTATAAAATGGGGTGACTGCCGAGGACCCCCTTTGAGTAGTCTTCTTGGAGCAGCAGGTCTGTTAACTGGAGCCCTCCACTTAGACTGGGACACTGTCTAAGGAAACTTCCCGGGACTGAGAGCGCCTCACCTCCTCCTGGGGTGAGTGGTTATTTTTCTCAACTGGATATATTCTTGAACGAGTCCTCGCCTAACCCAGGTGAGTGATTATTTCTTGTGCATACCCTGGAGTCAGAGACCTCTGGTTTTGTATCTTGTGAGTGAATGCACGCACATTGTGGATCCTCATTATTCTCATGTTTTCGTACTCAAATAATCTCCTCAACTGATATCCGAACCTGTATTTTATGTTGTCAAAGTGCTAAATAGTTGTATAAACCCTGTTTCTAGTGGGTTTATCTGCTACACTTTTCCAGCTAGAATAAAGTCTGGTTTGGAACTTGCAGTCTGCCTAAAACTGACTTTTGGGGTGACTCCATGACACACAGTTTATCACACAAGTTTATGTCATGAGTATGAGGCAAATAAGCATGGCTGCTTTTTTCTTGAAGTGCTCGTGATATATGAATTATTATATTTAGTTATATATGTTGTCTACTGTGAGGTTATCATGACCAAAAAGGATGTGCATAAAAACTCTTTCTGTGTCATCTTAGTTAAGCAGCCGTCTTTCAAGATCTCTCTTTCCTTTTAATGGTATTTTTTTTTCAAAACGTCACTGAACATTGCTATCTGAATCAATGGTATTTAAGCCTTTGTTTTTCAAAGGCCTTTAATATGCCTACTACATGAAACGGAGTTCACATCATGTGGCAGGATTTATGACAGCATGTAAAGTACACACTTTTACTGTGTATTTGTTTTAATCAGATAAATACTTCAATGGACCAATGAACCAAGCCAAACACAAACAAATATGTTACATTAAAAGTTTTAATTTAATAGCATGTACAGTTACCTTTACGTGCTGGTTTGACTGAAAATGGGTTAAAATGGGTAAACCATGACACTTTTGTATTTTATTATCTCTATATAGGTAAGTCCCTCCTTTAAAAACAAAACAAAACAAACCCCAATGAATCTGTATGGACTATAGAGAGCTTTTATGTAGCCTTGTATATTAATCCTTCAAAGGAAACAATTCATTCTGGAAACATGGATGGGAATGGGAAAGCTAGAAAATGGGTAGAGGAAGATACTTGCTAAATGCTGTTATTTCTGGAAACACTTCAATTATTTCAGTTTGGCATGAGTGAAGTTCTGTCAGGTGCCCCGACTATGAAACAGATATATTCCCTTATACTGACCTGCATACCAGCTGTACGGTGAAATATAACTCTTCTGTGCTGCTGTTTCTCCTCAACAGACACTATTGAGGCAAATGCAGTTTTGCATCCTTCTACCCAGCATTTCTGATCCATAGTTTCATTATGCTGACCATTTTTGCACAACCTTGTCTACAAACTCAAGAGTATCAACACAGGACAGAACCTTCCCTGATATTAGAAGGATGTGAAAGTCCTCTGTGTGTCTTTCCTTCTACCTGCATACAGTTCATGCAGCCTTGGTGTGGATAGGATGGTGTAGTGGTTTCTGCACGCTGTTGTAACATTTTCTATGGGCTTTTTCACCCCTTTAGGATACAAGCAATCCAGGACCTACTTCTATTTAATGCAGGCATCATGTCTTATCTCTTACTGCAATGGAGTCCACTTGTCTCATTGTCAGATGTTGTGAATCTTGGCCTTTCAGTCCTTCCCGTAATTGCTGCATAACATTCTCCGCAGTACCTTCTCCCTGCTACCCTTAAAGATGGGATGCAGAGCGCTACCTGTATCTGTCACACAGCAGACATTTCCCGTAAGGCAAATCACAGCTACTTTGGTATCAAGGATGTGAAATATCTTCCAGCTCAGTTTCACAGGCTGCTGTAGCGAAACTTGCACTGGCAACTTTCCTTAATTGGTTTGGTGCATGTCAGCAGATGGCACATAATTATATGAACCAGCTAGCATATATTACTGAATGCAAATTCTGATGTCTTCTATTCTTTTATGAACTTTTCAGTTTAATTGTCGTCGCAGTCCCCTATCCAACAAAGAAACCTACAGGACCATTATGCCTGCATATTGCCACAATGAAACTGTTATGTCTTGTCTACTAAAGGAGCATCCTTACCTCTACACCTTGACAAGAGTATGGCAGATTTTCAGTTTTATAATTTCAAAACTGTCAAATGGCACTTAATATGAGTTCTTGCCCTCACATTCAACTCATTTTTGAAACAGACACCTAAAGATACAAAATTTTCTGTGGTTTTACATCTGGCATATAGAACATAGTAACGAAATTTGAGCAGTTCCTTCAAGTGACAGAAGAGGTTTTCAGAGTCTCTATATATTATTCTCCGAGAATTGGTGAAGAAATTTTCACTGTAGTTGAAACTGGAAAAGCTGGGGACGGCAGAGACTTTCCTCTACCTCCACCACCCTACCCAAGGCATCTAGGCTTTATCTATAAAGCAATGTCATGCAAATATACGCATTTACCCACACACTTTACTTATATTCAGCAGTGATCTGGCTGGAACAGCAGAACCAGTAAATCCACTTCACCTCTGCAAATGTATAGGCAGTGCTGAGTGGCACATCTAGGTTTACTCTTTTTTCTGCATTAGCTGGCAATATCAAGAGTACTGCACAGCTTTCTGTACCTAAGTTATCCCTGCACGCCTGAAATAGATGGTAAAAGTTTTTGAAAGTTTCACCATTAGCTGGCCTTCAGTTCTCGCCCCAGGCTGACAAATGAGTTATCATACTCTGAGTTTCTAGTTACTTTCCCCCAAAAGTTCTTCGTTTTAGGAGTTGCACCTTACAATCCACCTTGTAAGAATACCACATCCAGTTGTGCTTCACAGGGCTGTGGCTGAAGCTGGACAATGGTTCCTAGTGTTTAATCTTTCCTTACAGAAGAAAATCCTGTCAGTTTGTTTGGCATATCTTCATTTTCCCTCTGTCTCAGCTTACTTGACGGACAGCAACGTCTTCTTGTAGTGATTACAGATAACTCAGTGGTGTCTGCTGTCCACCATCAGTAAGGGCGACCTCTGATTATGTTGTACAAGAAAGTCATTGTGTTAACACAGAGGTAGGGACATGGCTAAAACTTCTCTGTTCTTCAGAACAATAATGGACATCTGCGAGTCATTGAGATCCCAGCAAACAGAGGCACTTAAGTGGTGACATAAATGCTTGGCCATAGCAGGACTGCAAATTGCACTGGGGGAGGCGGGATTTCTGAAACAGAAATTCTTTCAGAATTACCTGCAGATTGTTGGCTACTTTTTCCTAAAGCCACCACAAACAGATAAATATATATTGCCTAAGTGAGAAAGAAAATATATCTTCATCAGTCTAGCTATAATACAAAATATTGCTTTGAGGTGACATTAGATCCTCTACCAACTACTAGTAGAGTGAACTATGTTTCGTAGCTTTTTAGCACTGAAACATATATCCCCGTAGATCATATGAAGTCTAGAAGTCTGCACTTCACCTAGATTACTTTGAGAAATGTTCAGACTTCTTCAGACTCTATTATGGCCAAAGACAACGTTTTAAAGGCTAAACCCAGAACTCTTAAAGTGACTTGTTATATCTTATTATATGCTTCATCCATGTTTCTTGCTGTTGACAACACTCTTTACTTTCAAGATGTATTGTTATTTACATTTGGATAAATGCCCTGCAGGGGTTTCCTTTCTTTTTCACTCTCATCCTTCAGGTTACACTTAAGAAACACTTAAAGTCTTCTCCGTTTTCACTACATGATCTCTTTCCGTATGTTTTGCTGTCCATTCATGTGATCTTCCTCTTTTCTACCTGAAAAGGTTTCCTAGTGTAACCAACTTAAACTTAGAGAACAGCGTGATCTGGAACTTGGTATGAAACCCCAGCATAGAAACCTCTATTGGATTAATGTTAGTGAACATCAGAAATACAGTTTATCTTGAGTAAAATGATCCATATAAGCAGTTTGTGTCTCTTCTGATTTTTTTTTTCCCCCCAAAGAAAGACTTTTTATATATTTATTAAAGTCATTTTTATAATAATACTACTTTGCAAAACTATTTTTCATATAATCATGTTGTTACAATTGGTTCTTATGTAATGTCTGTTCTTTGTTATGATAATTGCTACTTTTCCCAACTCTTAACTGAATTTAATGAAAAATAATTCAACTGAAAGTTAATCCACAAAACACACTGTAATCTTGGGTATGCAGTGAAATTGAAGTATTTTCGTGATCCTGCCCCTGCACACCTTGAAATCTGGGAATAAGGCTTATTAATTAAGGAATACCAGTAATTCAGTTCCCAGATGCTTCAGAATCTATACTGGAGTTTTACAGTAAATTGATATTACTTTGTAATAGTGTATTGGCTCCCCTATATTTTACCATGAGTGAAATTAAAATGATCTGAGTTCCAGGAAGCTTATTTGCCTCTATTGATGTGAGGTTTAATGTATGTAGATTCACATTTCAGGTTTAGTGCAAGCTGTCCTTACACTGAAGGCAACTGCCCTCACCTGCTGCTGAAGGTACACTGTCTGTGGTCATTAGAACATTTCTGGGGCCAGCTGACCATAGCAGCTCCTTGATGCAACTCATCTACATTTCCCTCTAGACAGGAATCTTCATGAGTGCTATTAGATTAAGCTATCTGTAATAGTGATTTTGCTGGCCCCTAGCCAGTTTTTTTTGTCCATGTAGAGGTCTTCTGTGGCTTAGTAATGCTTTGCAGGATGATAGCACTTAAATAAAAAACCCAACAAGGCAGCCAAACAAACAAAAAAACCCCCACCAAACACCCCCCAAACCAACCAACCAACCAAACCAAACAAACAAAAAAACAACCAACCAAACCACAAAAACCCCAAACCAACCAGCCAAACAAAAAAACCCTTAAGTCAAAAGCTTGTAAGAAGATGGATTCTGAGGTTTTCTGGACTTTAACTGCCTTTGTATTAAAAAGCTAAGCTGCTTTGCAAGCCATTAAAATGTACCCAAACTAGATCAGTATTTCACATGAGTTTTTTTGTTGCTGTTGTTGTTTTCTTTGGGGTATTAGAATTGTAATCATTTGTGTGTGCCTTCAGACTTCTTTTATATCAATAAATCCCTGAAATTTCCATCTTAAGGTCTCTCTTTCCATCTGCTTCAATGTTTCTGCCAACCTTTACTAGCATCTGGAAAGAGATTTCTGCTAATATCTATTATTCTTCTGGGATGGAAAACAGAGTGCTTTTATTGTGATAATTCACAGGTAGTTCCCAGTAAGGACTCAGGGCTGCCATTATGGCTTACAAGAGCCTTTTTTTTTTTGGCTGTTCCTAGCAAGAATGTGAGCTTTCTAGAGAAAGTGTGGATGTTGCTAGTTTTCCTTCATAGTAAAGTTATATTTTCCAGTCATCTTCAGTGCTTCTTTTTGCTTCTTCCACAACCTCAGTAGAGAAAGAAGTAATAGTATTTGGAGTTTCATTCTTCATCCTATGGAAAATCCTCAAGTATCCTGGATTTTTATTATCCAAATGTGTGTCCAACACAGAACAGGTTCATTTAGTCCAGCAGTGCAAAGATACTGTATACAGACGGATGCTTAGGACACTGATCTGGGATAGCAGAGATCTAGTTAAATTATCTATTCTTGTTACTATTAATATTTTTGTAAAATGGCTAAACTCCAAAAGGTTTAAGAAAATCTTATACTCCAGAATACCTGCTTTGGAACAGTAAATTCTGCATTGATGCTAAGCTGAAATAGACCACCAAGTACAGTCTGAAACCTACTGGACCTTACTTCTGCTTCCTAGGTCAGTTTCATATTCAGTAAAATTGTTACAGAATGATCAGTTTCAAATTTGTGTCTGTATTTCTCTATCATCCATGAAGAGATGGATTTTTTAACAACACTATACCTCTGTAGCAAAATCAAACTACTTAGGTTAAAACACCAGCTAAAGTACAACTGCTGTATTTAGCTTCAGTGTAAGCAAAGTTATTTAACTTGGAAGTGAAAGGAACTGGAGGAGAAACACTTGCGTACTGACCAAAACCTGAAAGAGAATTGGAGAATTTCTGATTTACAGCTCTTCTTTATTGTCTTCAGCCTGAGACTGGTCCTTCAAGGTAACAGTTTGCATGTGAAGAGATGTTTGACATGCTAATGAAACAGCAGGAATGGGGTCAATATCCACTGATATCCTCATATATGTGCAGGGTCTATCACTTACTGCACAAGTGTTGAAAGGATTAGTGTACTGTACACACCAATTTTTTTTTTTTTACTTCCTCCTGCTCTCTTCCTCCTGTCCAATGAATAAGCTATATTTGGAAGGATTTTCAGAAACACACTTTTCATCTGTGTCTGTTCTTCTCTCACTTAGGCTTAGTAGTTATGTGAATCTGAGATACTTAAGTAACTCACATTTTAAAAGCAGATTTATAAATTTAATTTGAACTACTAGGAATCTATTGTTTAAGCTAAGAAGGTGTACAGCTTCCTCTTGTGAATCAAACTCTACATATATTTATTTTGAAGATTTTTTTGGCAAATATATATATATATAATCTGTATTTATAACTTACATGGGTCTTCTGAAGGCACATGGGAAAAGAGAAAAATCTAAAAGAAACTGTGTATTCTTGAGCTTTTCTCCACTGAGAAAATACACTGAAATAGCAGATCATAATTGTAGCAGCAGCTGGTACTGAATAAATGAAAAAAAGTTAATATAATATTATAGGTCTTTTCTACTTCTTTGATTGAGGAAAACAGAAAGGAATCACGTTACTGAGAGAACATCAGGATTTGCAGAGACAAGATTTACATTTCATTTTACACTTGCTTTTACATACCCCTTTGTTCACTTTGTTTTTCCTAATTGTTAAAGAATATCAGAACAGGATATCACATCACTGAAAATAGGAATAAAGAGATAAATTTTTAAAACTTTTTCAAAAATAAAAATACAAGAAAAGGTCAATTGAGGAAGGTTTTAAAGATAAGTTTTCTAATAATGAATGTGATGTATAAGCAACGCTGATAGGTTAACAAGTGTTTTGATGTGAAAGTACATAGCATGGCTCTTTCATCTCTTCTCTAGCTAAAATCGTTACAACTCTTTTACTGTCTTGATTTCTCTTCCATTATAAGGAAGAGTTGATTCTCAACGCACTCTAAGTGCTATGTTTGCTCTGCTCTTAAAAGATGCTATCACTACAGCCACCGTAAGTAGGATGATGAGAATTTTTTTTTTCCTTTTAATAGCATGGCATACTACAAATTAGAAAACAATTCTCTGCAAATAAAGAAAACCCAAAGAAAATTAAATAATGAGTGTTGTTTGAATGTTAATATGAGTAACATTATGGCTTTGTTACTATAGGAATGACTGCAAAAAAGTTAGCACTATAACAGCAACATCATTTAGAAACATGACTGAGTCAGTAATGATTCTGAGATGAAGACAGAGTTTTCTTAGGTCCAAAAATGTTGAAATTATTTTTTTAATCTGCATAATATTTTCTTGCAATGAAATGATGTGTAAACAAATACAAACAACAATAAACACAAAACCAGAAAGTTAAGAGGCATGCTAGAGACATGGCAAATTAGCACTTTGCATATTTATGACTCATAAATCAACAGCGCTTTGAAGTAATGCAAAACAGCTTAATAGAAATGAGAAGTATGTCAGAGACATCAAAGAAAAGCTCCATTAAATCAATATTAATCCAAAGTGTTATGTTATTCAAAGAAAAAACATGGTAATGCAACATTAATTTAAATACTTGGGAATAAAAAAATTCAAAATGCTAACTTTCCCTCTTCATTTAAAACACAGGGAGATAGATTTTATGGTATCATATGTAACTATGATAGAATAATAACAAGCACAATTTGTGTATAGTATCTTGTGATATTGGCAAAAGGAAGCCAAATTAAAACATTAATAGCCAATATTTTGAATATTTTCTTTAATTTGAAGAAAGTTCTGGATCAAAGTTCTCATCAGTCAGATGAAAGCAAAATTAAGGTGTACAATTTAAATATATAATATTTTAAATAATTTTCTCTATCTAAAATACTACGAAAAAAAACTTCAGAGTTAATCATCTTTTCCCAAAATTTAAAGTTACAAGGGATTATAAAGTTACTTTTTGACACACTCTTCAAATACTTAAAACCCTGACTTGCCTATCTAGCCAAATACATAGTTGACATGTGATTCAATGCGTATAACCTTAAACATCAAATCACTAGAATTACTCTTTTTCTGAAACAAAACTGAAAGCAGCTAAATTTTGGTAACATTGATCTAAAATGTTTCCAAGTATGCTGAACTAGCTTTATTGCTAGTGTGTAGTATTGAGCTGACCATCCACTGAGGGCACTTTTCCTTGCTTTTTTCAGTTCCCTTGTGCTCATTATGGTATTTCTTGGTCAATCATTCGGCTGATTCAGTTCATTAAACCAGCAGAAAGCAAATCTAAAAAAAAAAAAAAGGGATAAGTGAACATATTTCCCACATTTCCATTCATCATTGACAAAAGTGAAGTAAAGAAGAGTCTTATGTCCTAGAAGAGCTAAAACAAGTCAATAGCACATATTGTTGCTAGCAAAGAAATAAAATCCTTTCTCAAGTATTTCTTGCGAACAATCTGAATTTATGACAAGATCTGTACAAGAAGATTTCATAAATCATTTGTACAAATATTGCTTCTCTGTTCTTGGTGACAAGAATAGCGCTTCACAGAATTACAGAGAAAAGACTAGTTCAAAACAATTTAAGAATATTTACACTGCAGAGCATGGCAACAAGTCCAAGGAAAAAAAAAAAATGACAGCTGTAACAGACTGTTTTTAGTAAACCTGCACTGAAAGAAGAACAGGGAAAATAAACAACTATATAACTATATTTTTTTTTGTTCCTTCTGGATATTAACTGTGCCAAGGAGTAGGGTAATACAGTGAAGGCAGCTCCTAAAGTTTCAGGTAGATCTAGAAAGGGAAGAAAAAGGGAAGACTGAAAATGAGAAAATAAAATAAAGTAAAAACTAATACTACTGTAATATAGAAAAGATAAATTTAGTTGAAGGTGAAGAATGAGAAATATTTCATCTAAACGGAAACAAAAAAATAGCAATGACACTGAGCTTAATAATATTTCTGATATCACTCGTGACAGATGTTATCTTTTGAAAAATGAAAGCAGATAGCAATTTTCCTTTGAAATGTATTCTGATTTTTCTGATTCCCAAAAATAACATAAGGAAGGAAGCAAATCTGTTCTTACTCTAAAATGCATTTTCATTTTTTTAATTCTCTGTAGTTTAAAGAGTGACCCTTTTACCAGGAGAAAATTATGGATGCAGATACCTGAAGGATCCCACAACTGCTTTCATGTCCAGTTTTTTCTGATAATCTAAGTGAAATAGACATGATCCCACTTTGATTTTCCTTTTTCCTTTTTTTTTTTTTTCCCCATCAGAGTGAAAATTGTTTTAAACTGCCATCAATCTGTTCTGAGCTGTAGCTTCCCTGTATGGCAGAAATTCAACGCCTAGACTGTTTTGGGGGGTTTTGTGTGTGTGTGGTGTTTGGTTGGTTGGGTTGGGTTGGTTTGGTTTGGTTTGGTTTTTCTCCAAAAGATGCAAGTTCCTCCAAAGGACTTGCACTTTATTAGCTAACCAGTTTACAGGAATGCTTGTTGTTGTCTCTATTTTGAAAAATCAACAGCAGGTAATAATTAAGAAATTCTGAGTAAAGTCGCTGAAAACAGAAACTCTCCCACAAACAAGTAATATGTCATCCTTACTAGCAGAGTTCCTTCTTTTAGGTAACAGAAATATCAGAGAGAAGGTCAATGTTATATAAGTTGCATCATTACTATGCAAGGTTATTTACTTACTTTATAGTGTTACCTTTCCTGCTTTTATGAAGTTAGAAAATAAAAACTCCATGGGAAGTTTTCCTGGGACAGTTAAAGTACTAGGAAAGCACGATTTTTTAAAATTTTTTTCCCCTCAAAGCTAGGTTAGATGGATAAAGCCCAGATAAAAAATAAGATGTACTGAAGAAAAACCACAAACTTAGGTGATGAATATTGGGATTCCTTTATTTGCGTATTTAGAATTTCAGAGTAATTCCTTTAGATGTTTTCTACTTGATGCTTCTCAAGTAAAGAGAATTAAGCTCAGAATCTTCTTAAGAATTGCTTGAAAAATGTATTGGCTTGAGGTTTAACAGACAAGGTTAAGAAGAGATTGTCATGAATAAAAGAGCCTGTAGAATGAAAGTGGATGCAAAACATAAAAGTTGAAATTGGTTATGCAATAACCAATAGAGAGAAAGACAGAGAGAAATGACTGAAGACTGTGAAGTAAAGAGAATGGATAAAACATCAAGTAAAGAAACAGCAGCCTTTGCCTAAGTTGTATTACAAAAATGTAAGAACTAAAGATTTAGTTTTGTAAATAAAACATGAAGCTATGAGCTAGTTGGAGATAAACACTATTTTTCATGCTGTCTCACTGAAAGAAATACGTTAGGATCACCCTGCTGAGCTAGCAGTCTTTGAAAGCACATTAGATAGGCTGGTGAGTTTGCTTTGCAGGCAGATTTTCCAAGGTTCATCCATCTCTAAGATTAATACAGCCCTTTGTTATAGCCTTTACAATGTAGTAAGGCTATATTTGCAGTCAGGAATTACCTTCTCAGTTTTGTATTCAGATCTTAAACTGATCAGTCACATTAGGCTTTAAGCCGCAGTCTGAGGTATATTTATGGATTACTGATCTGTAGAAGGTTTCAGTTAAGGTATTTCTATAAGGTATTTATAAAGTATATTCTATAAGGTATTTCTATAGCAAAAACTAGCAATGCAGTTTTCAGCTGAAATCTGAAATCTGATTCTGCACTAGAACAAAAAATGGTTTTGCATGGCTGCTCTCCTCATTACATCTTCAAATATGAGATTTTCTTTTTCTTTTACGGTTCCTTTCCTTTTTTTCAGTGGAATTCATAAACTATATGTAAATTATTTCAGTTATAATTGATGCTGTCAAATTCTCTGTGGAAGTCTTTGGTTGCTTGTTTTTTCCTCCCTTTCTAATAAAATCCACTTTTGAATTTATCATAGCAAAATGGCTATGATAAATAGTTGAATGGCCTGGCCCAGAGGCCCCAACTGAGGCATAATTTTATTTTTTCTATATAATAAATAGGAAGATAGGAAAGAAATCAGGAGATCTGGAGAGTACATAGAATTTCAGCATGACTGAATCTGAAATTTCATTCTGTGGTTTGAAATATTTTAAACTCTGCATCTTGTCTTTTGTGTGTGAACACAACCTGAGATAGTGTATTGCATTTACATGGCAAGGTTTTGGTAGGGGGAGGAAGGTGCTGCAGGGATGGTCTCTGTGAAAAGACAAGAGAAGTCTCTCCCACATCCGATAGAGCCGGTTCCAGTGGGCTCCAAGACAAACCTAACACACCAAGGCCTGTGAGGAAGGAGGGGTAGGAGGTGCTCTAGGCTTCAGACCAGAGATTCCCCTGTAGCCCCTCAAGAAGATCACAGTGAAACAAGTTGTCCCCTGCAGCCCATGGAGGACCACGGTGGAGTAAATGCCCACCTTGCAGTCTGTAGTGGACCTAGCACCAGAGCAGGTACATACACCCTGAAGAAAGCTGCAGGCTGTGGAAAGCCCCACACTAGAGCAATATCTTGGCAGGAACTGTGGCCCATGAAGAGGAGCCTGCACTGGAACAGTGGAGGTGGGGAGAAGGTGTTTTCAGATTTGTTCTTATTTCTCATTATCCTACTGTGTTTAGTTGGCAATAAATTAATTTCCCCAAGACAAGCTTGTTTTGCCTGTGATGGTACTTGGTAAGCAATCTCCCTGTCGTTATCCTGACCCATGAGCTTTTCAGCATATTTTCTCCTCCTGTCCCATTGGTGGGCTCCCAGCAGCCAGCCAAGGTCAACTCAACACAAACAGTAAACCACATCGGTGAAAAGCTCACTTTGCCCCACTGTGGATCTAACTAATGTAATAAAAATCCACAATCTACACTTCTTTGAAAAATCCCAGACTTTCTCACATCAGGATTTTTCTCTTCCAAGAGGTTAAACTTGGAATTTGTGCCTCAATTACGCAAGACAGAATCAAAATGTTGGCACAAATGGATCTTATTCCAGAGACTTCAGAATATATTCAAATAAATCTCAATGTTATTATGCAAAACAAAAGTCTTAATCAAGTCTATACTCTTCAGTCACTTAAAAACAAACAAACAAACAAAACAAACAAACAAACAATCCACAAAAACCTATCAAGGAAAGTAGAAAATAGAATCAAACAATTTAGCAATGTTTTAGCCAGTTTAAACATGATTGTAGGAGAGATCTTTCATCCCTGTTTACATTTAGTTCAGGATAATTGTATGGTTGGATTCTAAGTACTTTAAATAGATACTACCGCCCTAAAAAGAAGAAATAGTTCATCTCAGTAGTTATGAGAATATACTAAAAGTACTTATTCAATTAGTTGGGTTTTTTTTAGAAGGAAAACAGGAATACTGAAAGGAAGTTTTATACTGGAATACTCAAATGGATGAATACAGAAAAGGTTGATGATATGCCTTTACCAATTATTACAGTATTCAGGACGTTTTACATTTCCCATTTCTAACAAATCTTTGGAACTTTCTTAGAATATTCAGCACAGACTGATTTATGAACATGCTCTGCTTTAATTTATTCTAAATATATTGCTGAAAAACTTCTGCAAATAGCTTGTGATGGGTTCTTTGGATGCACTTACTTGAAATTCAAGGTGTTATTAGAATAATCAGTCACAACTTCCTCATGCTCTAGTTCTGCCATTGTAATTTTTAATCTTGCGTATTCTCAATGCTAACACTTCCTATTTCCAATTTGAATAATTTTGCTAACATTGTTTGATACTTAATGCACCTGGAGCTTGCTGCCAATAAAATATTCACTGGAATATTAGCAGAGAAAAAGTATAAATTGTACAGCTGCTAAAGCAAATGTTAAAACTGGAATGAATTGATACTTTTAGCAGTATTTGCTGTTTCTGGTTTTTTAACTTCCCAACAATTTGATATTAAAGTCACAAAATATTGACTTAACTAATAACCGTCTACCTATTTCATTACATGCTTGCTTGAGGGAGGTAAGTTACAGGTTCCTTAAGTGAGAAGTTATGAATGAACCTATGTAATTCTTTCTCTAAACCTTCATTTTGTTTCAAAATAAGAGAAATGGTACTGAAATGAACCTCAGCTGCCCTCTGTCTTTAATTAACTATAATTAATCTTTATTTTAGTTTGCTATATGTGCTATTACAGGTGACATTATTCAGAATTTTTTTTTCTTTTTTTTTTCTTCTGAGTCCCCTGAACTTTGCTCTGCTGTGCAAGGAGACATCCAGAAGATTCTGTTGTTATTGTTCTTTATCTGACTGTGTCATAGATGTGCAGTGGAGTAAGAACTCACTGACAGAGCATCCCGCTAAAACTGAGCTGCTTAATTTCGTAAAACGTCAGATGAGGCTGGTAGTTGAAGACATGTTGGCTTCAATTCAGTTACCTCAGTATATGTGCTTAAAGCTATTTCAGAAGCTCTGGTTAACCTGGCTGGCCCAACACTGCCAATTCAGAAGATCCAGAACTCATACAAGTCTTCTGTCCTATCCACCAGGCCCACAGGAATGCATTATATATCCTAAGGTTGCTCAAAAGGCAGCAGAAGGAACTGTTACGTTATTAAATAATGTTCAATAAATAGTTTTTTGAGTGCTTTTTGTTGTTGCTTGGTTGATTGGTTGTGGTTTTTTCTTTTTTTTTCTTTCTTTTTTTTTCCCATTACCAGGAAGATCATATCTTAACAGTGAAATGAGAAACTACTCTGAAAGATATCTTTTATGCAGGCTACTCTTGCAACCAAGCATACTTAATATAGAGATAGGACTTCTTCATCTTTTTTAAAATAAAAACTTGAACAATTTATTTCTTCTTGTCTTTAGACTACTGCAGTAAATGTTACCAGAAAAGATAATTCAGACTAATAGAATAGATTCCAGCTCTTTGTTAGACTTGAAGTATAGACAGAAGATTACAAATCACCTCTGGTTAATGACTTATGTATCAGCTCAGTTTCAGTAATGATCTGTTCTTAGCCATTTCTGCACTTAAAGTGTTACCTAACCTTTTTTTTTAAGCTTGTTTTGCTATGCCTTACTTTACAATTTTAGTGTGATACAAGTGTAAACACAATCAACTCCTTTGATTTTGCTGAAGATCAGGTAAGTGACTGCAAATTATATTTGGTGAGCCGTGGGGAGACTTTGGGGTGGAGGGGGGAAGGTACCACTTTCCTTTGTACCATTTGCAGCAGCAGCAACTATCGCATGGCCTTGATTAAAGAATGCCAGTGGGATCAAGCTTCAAAAACCTCATAAATCTTTTTTATCACACTGCCACCCTCTTTTTCAGTAAGTGGTTTCATTTTCAAAACATTAGGAGGCCGTGAAGGATGAACCAATGAATGTGAACATGAGTAAATCACAAATGAACTAAAAGAAAATGATGAATGTAGCCTGAAGAGCCAACTGTCTTGTGACCAAGAAGTCATGACCTTATTTTTGGTTGCACCAGGTGGAATAGCATAACCTAAGGTTATACAGCCTTCTTTTGTATAAGGAATAACGTGGAGGAGATGGGAAAAACTGAAAAGCTGTTTCTACAGGAACAGTTTTCTGTAGAGTTGCAACTGACAGGTGAATATGCCACTTTTCTTCTTGGAACCATCTGATATCTAAAATAGTCTTATCCTAAGATTTATTTGATTGAAAGTAGTCATTTACATCTCTACCTAGAGAGTCATTATCAACTTGGAAAGAGATACATTATTTTTTAAAGCTATTATAGAAAGCTAAGTTAAATGTAAAACTTTTTCAACACAGGTTAAACTGCAGAAAACAACTCAGTTAAGAGGAACAAAGATAAACTCCCTTATCAAAACCAAATTACTTCCTGTAAGTCACTCTTTACACAGGACAAATTTTATAGTGATTCTCCAGGAGGATAAAATGAGGCAAGTAATATAAACTTGCCCAGAATTAATGAACTCTTCCTTCCAGTTCTGTGCAGTAAATATTAATGCAAGTTCTATGCTCACTCCAAAATTCTGACTTTCAAATTAATTTCATAGTAATATTTCTCTTAAGATGAATATGAATCTACATATCCAATATTCTTCTGATAACCTGAACTATAAATTAAACCTCTGTACATTTTTGCTTTTTCTCCTGACTGGTATTTATCTAGAATTCCTTCTGCATAATTTGAGTTGTACTATTACCACAGCAGTGTAGGAGCCACTACAAGAAGAGACCTACATCTTTTCTGAAGATGATCAAGCATAGCTATTATTATACTTCCTAAATAAAGCAATTATTCTATATCAGAAATTCAGGATCTCCCTGTAACAGTTTTCAAAAGTATACAGGCTTAAGGGTTCAGATCTGTTGTCTGCACACAGATGTCCAGGGGGCTTTATGGCAAACCTATGACTACCTTCAAAAATACTTAGAAAACAGTTGAGATACCATAGGGAAACTCAAATAGTACTGTATACATAGCTATATGTGAACAGCTGACTCAAGTCTGTTGTGTTGACTGTTTCCAAAAAAAGCTGCAGAACTGCTCTGGGAAATCACCAGAGGCACTACAGTGTATATTTTAGTAATTTATCTGCGTTTTTGTTAACATTCTCCATGAAGTCTTGCACTTCTTTGTTTTTCTTCAGGCTACCACATAACAACTGAAATAAAATATTTTCTACACTAGACACTTTTACAACCTGCATTTGTCCTCATTTTATACTCACATACACATTCCTACTGTAATTGGAAAGTAAGCATTGTAATATTATTTGTATGACACAATATTTTGTGAGCACATTCAAATCATAATTACTCATTCAGACATCCACCCACCTTGGTACAACAATGGAATTAAAATCCCTGAAGCATTTTGTGGCTTGAAAGTTTTTGTTAGAAGTCTCTCAACATTGAGTACGATATAAATAGAACGCTGATACTATTTGTCAGCTCTTTTAATACATTAACATTAATATAATACAGGCATCCATAAGCCATTCAGGAAATTAAAAGGTCCTTATCCTATATATGGTGCTCTTGTTCCATTAAAATAAAGAAGCTACACCAATTTTTATTCCTGAAGAGAAAAGGATATATCTATGTGAAGATAACAATAGTGAAAGTTTTCAAACCTATACATTCCAGTCAGTGACAAGATAATTTCAGATTCTTAGATGGAAAACTGCATCTTTTTCCGGCTTCCTGATTTAGATAATGCAAGGGACTGATTACCACATGATCAAATAAAAGATCTGGTTAAAAGCATTTTTTGACATAGATTTCTTGTGTGCCCTGGGAAGCTCTCAGAATCTTTGTATGGTTTAGTTCTCTATTTACGAAACAGGCAAAAGAGTTCAGTGTCCTGAAATATGATTTTCTGTCATGCACAGACTGTACATTTCTATAGAAGCGACAGAAGAAGTTACAGTTTGGTAATCAACTTCCAAATCACTGTCACTGAAGCCTTTTCATGTCAAGTGCGAAAGTCTTTCCTATTTTCTAGCAATTCCTGAAACCTTATAAGAGCTATGTAAATACAAGCATGTGGCAGTTGCACTTTCCCCCCCCCCCCACGCCCTGAGATCCGGTGTGGCAGTTGCCCATCCCCCTCTCAGAACTGGGCCTTCAATGGGCAGTTAATGGCTCTCTTTGTGGAGACTCACAGCCGGTGGGCAGGGTCGTCAGCAGAGGAGGGGCCAAGCTGCCCACAGCCCAGAGAAGCTGAGAAGCTTCTCGAATGAGCACAGTTGGGGTGGGGGGGCGCGCAGAGAAGCTGAGAAGCTCCTGGAATGCCCACAGCCAGATCTGAGCTGACTATAAATGGGGTTCCCGCCGAAGACCCCTTTGTGTGGTCTTCTCGGAGCTGCAGGTCTGCCATGCTGCCAGAGTCACTGCCCTTAGACGGAGCCGTCTAAGGTAACTTCCCGGGATGGGGAGCACCTCACCTCTGCATGTAGGTGAGTAATAAATTACTGAATATATGCTTTAGTAAGTCCTCGCCTGGTAGGCGAGTGTAAAGTCCTCGTCTGGGACAGACGAGTGTAAATTCCTTGCCTGGCAGGCAAGCGTAAGTCCTGGCCACGATAGGCTTGTGTTTCTTCCTTATGGGTAAAACAGGGCAGAGAGGGCTCTGGTTTGTTTTCTTGTGAGTGCATATATGCATGCTGTGGATCTCCATTATTCTTAATTCACTGCACCCCAAATAATCTCCTAACCTAATATCTGAACGTGTATCTTATGTTATTGGAGTGCTAACTAATTGTATAAACCCCGTTTCCAATTCGGTTTATCAGTGGTACTTTTCCGGCCAGAATAAAGTTTGTTTTGGATCTTGTTGTCTGCCTGAACTTATTTTTTGGGGTGCCTCTGTGACAAAGCATACATGCATACATTCTTCTTAGCAATTCCTTTCCTTCCCTGATACTTCTGCTGTGAACTCTACTCTCTGTGTGGAGTCCAGTAGCACTGACTGAAGCAGCTAGTATAGGAGAAGGGACTCGGACCCAGGTTACGTATTTCTGACAGTGATATCAGATATTAGTTCTTATATGCATGTAATAGGTTTGTCATAACTACTCTAAACATTACTGTGACAGAAATGCATGTAAAATTCTGAAAAACTTTTCCAGTCCTCAGAACTACTTTTCATTATATAAATGTTACAGTCAGCTAAATTTAAACAGAAATGGCTAGTAGTTTTCAAAAACTTCTTATGAATTCTAGATACAGGTTCTTTTTTTTTTTAATGTAGATGTAAAAATCTATATCAACATCCATATTTACATCTTCAGTTGCTTGCTTTAGGATTTTTTTTTTTACAAATATATCTAACTTATTTCATAATTGGAAAATTGTATTTGCTTTCGAGATTCTAAAATGTGAACAGATTAAAGCATGTTACTGTAAGAAATTGATGAATGTCATAGTTTGCTGTGCATATAATGGTATTGCGTAAGAAACAATATTTATTTATAACCAGTGACATGAGTTCTAGGTTCCACATTTTGTCTTTTAGACTGAAAAGTTTCACGAATATCAGTTCCCTGTAAGAGCAGGACACTCTGTCCTTTTATGATAACCTAAATTTTTAATCATACACCAGCCCTGAGGTTACACAATGTTGGAATCCTGTGCCCATGCACAACACAGAATATAAAGGACATTTCCCTTCTTAGTTGTAGAAGGACACATTCCCTAATTTATTGTATTTCATATTTTGTATCAGATTTAATTACTTGTTTTGAGATGGGTAAGTGTGAAATGTTTTGTTAGCATCACATATGAATTGATACTGTTGATATTGCAGCAACTTATTGCTTCTTTCAGTTTCTGACTTCATGAATATTTCAGCCTAACAGTGATTTCGCCTTCTTTTCTAATCCTGCTATACTACTTCACAGACAGTAACTCAAAAACAACTCTGTAATTCAATTTTTATTCTTTGCCTCCTTAGTGACACTAAGTATGAAAGACATCTATTAGTGTATTAATATCTTTATATATATTGCTTTTTCTTTGTCTGTTGTTTTTGGTTTGTGCAATTGTGATAGAACTCATATATCTATGCATAAACAGAGAAGTATGATAGAAGCTTTCCCTTTTTCCCTCAGTGATAACTAATTCATCCGTGTTTTTTATCTCATAGCTGATGTTATCACCAGAATATTTTTAAAGTTATTAGTATTCACCTTTTAGTGACAATACATGTAGCTAATCTATGTCTACATTCAGCTTGCTGAATTTATAATCAGAAAGCATTTTTATCTTCTCTAATCACATAAACTACATTAAAATTAAATTAAATTAAAAATAAAACTAAATAAAATATTACAGCAAGCTCAGAATGAGCTTCATTTAGAAACTGAACTACGGAAAAAAAACAAACAACAAAACAAACATTCGTGAGTTTGTTCCTTTTTAAAAAATTTTTGCTAGTTTGCAAGTAATGTCAAGCACTAATTTATTAGGCTAGAAGGCTCACAAAGTTAATATTTGTAGTATAAGCCTGAGGCAAACATTCATAGTAGATACATCTACAATCCGTTACTCCAAGTAAAAACAGGTGATATTTACATGTTTTGTCTAAATTTTTAAACAGTTATTTATTTAAGGGCTGAGTTACCTAATTGACTTTAAAAGTAGGTTCATTTTATGTAGTTTAAGCCATTCATAATTTAGTCATCTAAATCTGTCCCTAAATTATGGAAAGTCTCTTCTGCTTGTCTTAGGTCATTATTTTACAACTGGAAGAAGAGTCACTCTATCTGTGTAACAGTCAATCAGACTGTCTCCTTCCATTAACTATTTTCAGCGCCAAGATGAGATGCTTGTATCACATAGTTAACTTATAGGTGGCTAAAATTAAATTAGACAAGTCAGCCTGCAGAAAAAGCTTACATTTTTCTTACATTTGAAGTAACCTGAAGCTTGTCATACCAGTAAAATACTTACATTTGCTATGATTTTAAATCTGCTTCTGGACAGAAAACTTAAAAGAAAGGAAGATATTTCAAAAGTTGGAGTTGTCTACCATATGATGAAAAGAAATTAGTAAAAGCCTAAAAAAAATTGGGTCATCACAGACATCTAGTTGGGAAGAATCCCATGAAGATGCAGAAGCTTTTTCTAATAGATTTTCTGCTTTCATCCAACAGTAGTCCCACCTCCAGCAGGGCATTTTATGATTATGGGAAACATGATTTCAAATTAGGACATGTAGTCAGGGCCTCAAAATTCAGCTCAAAACTCAAGCATTTACATGCCTCAGACAGACAATCCAAAATAAATGGGATTTTTGTTTTGTTTGGTTTGGGTTTCCCCCTGTACGGTAATAGTTCATAAATCATCACATTGATTTTAAACATGTTCTGATGTGATCTCCATTTGATCAGAGAGTAATTCCCATAATATAGGATATCTTATTTTAAAAAATTGCTTTAAAATTTTGCAGTGCAAAGGCAATGCTTGGACCTTTTGCCTGGTGCTTGAGTGCTGCAATAAATTCAACACAGAAGCTGTTGGTGTAGGGTAAACCAGGTAAATCGTTATGTCAAGTGAATCAAGTGAATGTTTTCACTATGCTGTAGTGGGAGATTAACTTTCCTTTTTTTTTTTTTTTTAAATTGTGAATGCAATTGAAATAATCTAGAAAATATTCAGTCATAACTTTTGTCTAGGTATTATTAGAAGTACAAGTTTAGAAATAAGTAAGCTAATAATAAGGCTATTATGGTCACTTTCAGGTTGGCAAGTTGGTTTTGACAATGTAAACCATGGAGCTTCAGCCAAATAACAGCTACTTCAGGTCCTGGTGCTATGTAGTAACAAAAAACATCAGTGGCTGCAACACTGTTGCAAATGTACAATACCATATACTTTTGAGTTTGACTCTGAATAATGGTTCTTCAAACTTGCTCTAGATCTGGCTGGGATGGAGTTAATTTTCTTCATGGCAGTCCAAACAGTGTTGTGTTTTCGATTTGTGACTAAAACAGTGTTGATGACACACCACTGTTTTGGCTGTTATTGAGCAGTGTTTGCACAGTGTCAAGGCTTTTTATTTCTCCCACTCTGCCCCCCACAGTGATTCAGCTGGGAGTGGGCAAGAAGTTGGGAGGAGTCAGAGCCAGGACAGGTGACCTAGATTGACAAAAGGGATATTTCACACCCTGTTGCACCATGTTCAACAATGAAAACTGAGGGGATGAGGGGACAAGGTAGCCATTGCTCAGAAACTATGTGGACATTGGTCTACTTGTGAGATGCAGTGAGTGATTGCCTCTACTCACTTGGCTGGGCTTTGTTTTCTTGTGTGTGGGTTTACCCTTCCTTCCTTCCTTCCTTCCTTCCTTCCTTCCTTCCTTCCTTCCTTCCTTCCTTCCTTCCTTCCTTCCTTCCTTCCTTCCTGTTAAACTTTGCTGATTCTGTTACTTCCTACCCAACACAGTTTTGTTACCACTGATTGTGGTTTTCCTAATACTGTATTTATTATTTACATTTTTTCTGTATTGCCTATTTAAATAGCAACATGCTAAAACCCTTTCACATCTAATAATTTAAGCCAATGAACTGTCATCTTATAATAACCAGAAAGATACAACTACTTTTGAATCTTTTGTATTTATTACTAGCAATTCTGTTCATTACTGATATGTTTAAAATCCTTCTTTATCACAGCTCCCAGAATAAGAAACACAGTAATATTATAGTTCGTAGAAATATAGCATTATGCACTTCAGAAATTCATGATTTAGTCCATTTATGAAAACTTTTTCAAAGAACAGGATACAAAAAAAATCTTAAAATTATAAGGTTTTCTTCATTCACAATAAAAGAAAAATCCTGACACTTGGTTTGCAGCATTTCTGTGCAAAGAAAGTAGTCGCACTGGTATGCATTATTTTGGGTAGTTACTGGATGATTCTAAAGTGTGGAGCAGCTTTGACTGTATGGTGCTTCTGGTTTGGAGTAGACTTAACTAGGCAAAAATCAAGACTGAGATGTAATCACCTAGTGACATGTCAGATACCCTACAGAATAAGAAGCACCTATAGTGTGTATAGTACAGGAACTACAAGACACTTGTGCCCTTTGGCAGGTAAGATATCATAGAATACAGTAGGGAATCTCAAATGATGCTTAACACCTAAGTACTCCTGGAGGGTGACATTTATTGCTTTTAACTGTCTGCATGTGATCAGTCTGACTAAGCTCTCATTTGAGTCAGTCGAGATCTTTCAATACTGTATAATTTGTTTTGAACACAGCCTACAATTGAATTAATAAGTAGATTTATTGATAATGAGGCTGTAGTGCTCAAACTCACTTTCTGGTCTCTCTTATTTATCAGTGCAGACGTAGGCTGAAGAGTCATCAGTTCTGGGATATGCAAAATGTTCAGCACAGAGAAATAGTTGACCTTCAGAAGTACTTGAAATTTAAGTGATTTTAGTTAAGTTCATCTAACTAGGATACAGAAATTAAAGGTCTTCTCCAGAGCAAAACAGTCTGCAAGTATGCTTTGAAAGGACAAAGTAAGAATCACCTGTTAAAAAAGACAATACAACTTTGTTGTTCAGGAATGTGAACCTGAACAACTGGCTTGCAAAGCAGGGATCTCTCCCTGAGGAAATGAAGGGATGGATTACTGTTGTCAGACATATGTATCCATTTACTGGTTCATTCATCACAGAATTTCACTTCCCCTAGAGTCACTGGAAAAGGTTTTCTCTGTTTAAGATGAAAACACTGACCTCAGAATAATGAAAAATGTTGTGTTGTCACAGACTAAATTGCTGCATCTAGAGCCTATGCATTTACCTAATCAGTAAGTGCTCTCATCAGCCTCTTTCCTCTATTTCTTAATCAAGTTTATGAACAGCTATTTGTTATTTTTAATACCTATACACCAAGAGAAATCTAAAGTAAATGGAAAACTAGACTAGTTTTGACTAAAAAACTTGATCATATAATATTGACAGACACTAATTTTAAGAGGATAATGGCTATTTTTAATGTCATATTTGGGCACTTTTATTGATACCTGAAATGAAGATTAACCCTAATCAAAACAGAGAATATCAATTAATATAATCATTATTCTGATAGATATTTAAAATAAATAAAACTAAATCCACTTTGTGTCTTTATGAAACATTTCCAAGCTATATTGAGAGAAATAATGAAGGAAAATTCACATCTATAAAACCTGCAGTACAGAAAACACAACACTGGTAATTGAAGTAGAAACGCCTGTTAATTCATATGGTCTTACTTACATCTTCAATTGATGAGCTTATTTGAACATTCCAAGATATTTTAGTTTAAAATAAAACAAAATCATATTTAAAATGCATAATACAAATTTCATAATATAATGAATTAACATGATAAAATATTTTCTTCCAGCTTTCTTCCAAATAAGATATTTTTACATTCCTGAAACTGTTTTTTTAATTATTATTATATTGATTTCACTTCCTCAAAAGCAATTCTACATTCAATTGTATTTTCCTGCTATATCTTCTATATAGTTTTGTAGCCTGGTTGTTCCATTTTTCTCTATGAATTGGATTCCCTACCCATAAGCATAATTCATATGTCCAAATGTAAATATACTGTATTCTTCAGGTAATAACTCTGTGCTCCTGTAATATCTCCCAAAACAACTTTCAAGATAGAATTAATTTATTCTTCGTCAAATTAATTACTTACCGTTGGTTTGTTTGTTTTGTTCTGTTTTTTCATTTCTCTGTACTGACTGCAAAAAGAGTTTAGGATAGCAAACTAAGTTTTAGACATGCAAATTTAAGTCAGTTTTTCTTTTCTGTTTCCACCAATGCATCTGAAGTTATAACAAATCCTTAAAACATGCTAAAAGTTTGCATAGAGTTGTGGAAGCAGTTGTCACATAGATAACAGAGGCAACAGAGAAGAAAAGGGGTCTAAAAAGTCTCCATAGGTCAGTAGTTCACTGTTTTAATGGGATAGTGATAAAGAGAATATTTGAGGTAAAGACAGTTAATTGCTTCTGAGTGAAACAATCTTTAAATATTCATCTTTATTTCTGATAAATAATGAATTTCAGCAACAAAAATAGCAGTTTTCTGAATTTTCTCGTGCAAAAGCACTACACTCTGTAAAAAATTTCCCTTCATCCTTTGCGGATCTTTAATTATTTGCGGAGTGGAGGGCAAAACCCCTTTAAAATGTGATTTTATGCAGTTACAATGAAGCACTAGAGAGGGAGGGGTTTGGCTTCATCTTGATGCTTAAAGATGACTGAAAATAATATGTTAGTGATGTCCTGAGTTGGGCTGGCAGCAATGATAAAATAATTTTCTAGATAAGATCTGTGTAAATAGTAAAAGAAAATGAAGAAGTTAATCTGCTTCCTAATGATATAAGAACCTGGTTTAGTTATAAACTTGAACTCTATGCTAAAATTTGATACAGCCAAAGTTTTTACCTGAATGTTCTGAAAATGAGATCTGGATCTGCTTAAATACATAAAAAGCTAATACATCAAGGTTTTGCACCCAATAGTCATCACTAACCCCACTACTCAGGTTAGTCTGCTCAAAAGTGCAACTAATTTTCATTGCCTTAGCAGGTTTGCATACTTGGCAATTTGCTTTCACTTCTGTCTTCTGTTTTTCAAAGCTTGGGGAATACCCAACATGTACTTATAGTAATAAAAGTAATGGTCCAATGGCATTCACAGCATGGACAGTGGGAGTTGAGGGCAGAAGTTTGAAATCAAAGTCAAAGTTGGTAAATAAGTGATCTATATCAGCAAAATTCGTAGAAGGTTAAAATGTTCCACTTAAAGCACGCACATGTGCTGCTATATGAGTAGGCGTTGTCCTATAGTAGTGGGGAAATGTAGCTCCGAAATGGGATTTTTTTCCAGTGAGTTCTGAGAGTGATATAACAAGCTATAAAAGGATTCTTTAGCTGATCTTTTGGTGGCACTTCGGCAAAGCCTTTCATATAAAAAAGAAGTGACATTTCTAACATAGTGGCTGCTACTGCATGCTGGCTGTGGGTGAATATGCGAAAAATCTTTTCTATATCCTTTCAAGCTGACTCCTTGTTTCAAAAGTGTATTTTTAATTCCTTGGTACTATTTGATGGTCATCTTTTTCAGCTTTATGAGTTTTGGAGAAATACATTCTCAGATTATTTTGAGTCTCCCATTCTTACACCCTGTTGACACACCCAGTCTACCTTACCAACTGTTGCTATCCAGACCATTTTACCAAGGCTGGGCCATGTGAACAGCCTTGCAGCTTCAATGTGTGCATTTGGGTTACATACTTCAAATTACAGCACTTAAAATCCAATGTGAAGCCTTTACATAATGATAAATAGCATGCAATTTCATTGTTGTCTTTACAACAGAATTTTCTAATTTGCCACAAAATTCTCCCCTTAGAGACAAAAGAAATCTGCCCTGTCAGTTCTATCCAATTTAAAATTATAGAATCACAGAATCATTTCAGTTGGAAAAGGTCTTTAAGTTATGCTACTTAGCACTGCCAAGTCCGCCTCTAAGCCATGTCCTTAAGAGCTTCATCTATGTGTCCTTTAAACATCTCCAGGGATGGTGACTCAACCACTTCCCTGGGCAGCCTGTTCCAGTGCCTGAAAACACTTTCCATGAAGAAATTTTTCCTAATAGCTGATCTAAACTTCTCCTGGTATAATATATAATAAAAAGAGAAAGATTAATTTTGATTTAGACTGAGACAAGTAAACTGACCTGATGCTTTAAAATGTACACCTGAAAATGTAATCCACAATTTAACCAATCTTGAATAACTTATTCCTCAATATTCTGAATAGAACAAGATGCTTTGAGTAAAGGTGGAAGAATCTGGACATGAAGAATAGAATAGTTAGGGGATGAATTTGTTTTCAAGTGTTGTCACTGACAAACTCAAATTGATAAGTGGTGGCACAACATTGATTTTAAATTGAGGTGAAAGTGAATTACCTGCTAATGCATGGTTTGAAGGAATAGAAGGCAACTGAAGCATCTGGCATTTCTCCTGCATTACTGACTTTTTTATTTTGGCACTAACTCACATTTTGCGATTTCTTTCCAGGATTTGAAAACAGAAATGTTACTTTTGACCTTCACCTAGACCCATGAAGAACAAACTGTAGTACTTTCTGTTTATCTTTCATTTTCAGATGGTCCTTTTGGCATTTTTCAGAATCTTAGAGTACTCAAAAATGTATATTAATCTCTGTAGAGAACATAGTTTCACACTAATATTCCCTAAAGAAATAGTAATCATTTTGGGAAAAATCAGAGCAAGATGATCATGCTTACTCAATATGTCAAAGCAGTTCCTACAGCTGGTAACCTTTCTTTACTTGCTTCCATCAGTTTTATACTTGTCTGAGTTTAATAATGATAGAAAACTGTATGAGTTTTAGCTATTCAGGAACAATTCTTATTCTAACAACTCTTGTGATATTGTACTGTATTGTAGTGGAAGAACATTAAACCTGAGCACTATAGAGTATTTCATTATTGTCTACTTGCAAGCAATGTCTTTAACTGCAGAATATAATTCCTCTTGCTATTTGGACAGCATGCTAAGAAAATAGTTCTGGGATGAGCAAAATCTCTTAGACCACTTATTTATTAGAAGAACACTGTGCCACAGAGTTTGGTACATTATCCATTAAACTTTCCATGGATGGGGCTACATATAATTTAAAACTTGACTGCTATCTATCTTTTCGAAACCCTCTGAGATAAATTTTATGCTGTGGTAAAACACTGAATGGACAATACAGATGGGCGCAGTCTGCAAACTTCCGCACTTTGAAATTAAGTGCCACAAACAGTTAGGATTCAAATTTTAACAGTACTTTCTGACAGAAAGGGAAAGAAATTGTCCTCACTGCTTTTGCAACAGACTTAAAGAAGTATTTGACACTGTTCATGAAACTGAGCTTAACATCTAACACACACACATGTATATATAAAATGTCTAGATTAGTTATGGCTACAGATCAGTATTAGCAGGTTTCACAGTATTATATCAGTTCTCCCAGTATTTCTGTAATCATCTTTTCAGTGATTTACTTCCCACAGACAAAATTACATTTTACAGTTTGATTCTGATCTCATGTTTGTGAAAAAGGTAGCCATGATCCAAGTGAAACCTCAAACATCAAGATGAAGAAGCCAAGGATGTACATGAAAGAAAGTAAATTCAAATTTCTTTCAAATAATTAGACTTTGCATGAATGTGTGAGGGCAGGAAAGGCTTGTAGAGTCCAGTAAAATACCACATATTCAGGTTTATGTTAAGAAAACCAAAATTTAGTACAATGATCTTTTTGTATTCAATATCTTTTGTGTATATTACCTATTTTAATTAGAAACCCAATGCAGACTTGTGGCTCTGACATATCTCCTTTCTCTTCCTGATTGTGGTGTTTTCCTACGTATCATATGCAACATATCTCACATAGAAAATGAAAAGTACAAATAAAGAAACTTCAGTTTGTGCTTTAGCAATTCCAAAGTCGAAGTCATGTCACAGCATGGCTGGCAGCTCCCTGGGGCTGTGGCAGTGGCAGTGTCAGGGAGTCCCCTTGGGTCTACCAGGGTTCAGGCAGCCAGGGTCTGTCCCACCACCTCCCAAGTTACCTGCTTTTTATAGAATTATATAGTACTGCATAAAATGGGCCTCGATTGCTGTTACTAAAATCTAGTTAAATATTTTAATTTCATTTTGAGTATATTTGTTTATAATTAGGTCGTGATAAGAAGAGTTGCTTTGTCACAGCCAAAATATTTTCCAAAAATGTGCATTGGTACTTTTGATGTTACTGTCAAAATGGTTTCCATCCCTCTCCTTCTCTTTTTTCTTCTCTCTGGTAGAGATATATTGCACGCGAGTGCAGCATCACTTACTCACACACTGATTTTCTATAGCTGTCTTGCAGGTGGACCTCTAAAATACTTTATGGAGACCTACCAATGAGTTTAACATATTGAGTTTTGAAACTTGTAAGGTAGAAACTCACTCTCAAAATATCACTTGATTTTCAGAGATGTTAAAAGCTCTCTATTATGAGTTTAAGGAACTAGAGTGTGTGTCTTGTCATTGTGTAAGGAGATCACCAGTTTGATACTCTGAAAACTCTGCTGGGGAAAAAAGAACAATAAATCTTTGAATTTTATCGTACTCTGTTGTTCCTATGGCAGCTTCTACCATGCTCACAGTTATTGGTTGATCCAGGGGGGTATTGATTAGGTTCTCTTTAGTTGAAAACAATTCTTAAACAGACAACATGTACCAATTGAAGTCTAAGGTTTGTAAGTCAATGTCAGACCAGGTTCTAAAAAGTTGCTCACTGTAATTTGCGTATATACAAGGTACAGCTCCTCTAACAAATTGCTAGATGTTCCCTACATTCAGCAAGCTGTGAAATTTTGCCATTATTGCTTAATATTATTCATTAAATTTGCACATCAGAGCCATTTGATAAAAAACCCAACCAACCAACCCAACAAAAACAACAAAACAACACAACAGCAATGCTACCAACCTCCATCAGATATGTGTATTAAAATCCATTAATAAAAGTGGATGGAATATGACATTTTTGAAGCTGGCTATCCTGAGTCTCGATGAATCATATACTATGCCATGACATTATATGCAGTGCAAGCTATACTACGTCCTGGGTAATTATTTGAAGTCTGTAATGATGCTTGTTCATGCAGTATGATACCATTGCTGCATTTCTTTTTTTTTTTTAAGAAAAAAGGAAAAAAAAGAAAAGAGAGGACTGCAGAAAACATCAGAAGTATTAGCTTGGCATCAATGAGTTCTATGAGTTCATGAAAGAAAGAAAATCTTCACAAAGCACCAGAAAGATTTCAAGCACTAATTCATGAGAGAAAAAAACTGTTAGAAAAATGAAAGAAGTAATGATGAAATGCAGTTCATATTTCAGCAATGTGCAGCTGAGATAATCTACAAAACTCATGTACTTCAAAGTGGTATTCTTTGAAACTAAACCAGAAATATGATTTAGAGGTTCTGGAACTCTTTTCAGGACAGATTCTAATGTCATTTTTCAAACTGAACAGTAACTTACTTCTTGCATAGTCCCATTAAAGGCCTGAGATAAGTCAAGTGCAATTCAGTGCTAGTAAAAGTATTGGAATGAAGCCTCCAAGATCTGAAAGGCTATCAATATTTTAATGTTTTCTTTTCAAGCACTCTAGTTTCCATTGCCAAAAGCCTTTTAATTGCCCTGTAAAGCTGTTATTTTCAGTAGGGTTTGTGAGACGCAGTATCTGTATGTATTTTTGAGTGTGGCCAGGTAGGAAAAAAATATTTTAAAGTGTAGAAATACTGAAAGCAAAAATGATCAAAATATAACATTTTTTTGAGGTAATGTGACTCAAAATGTCTTTGAATTTAAGTTAGACGGAACCCCGAGCTTTGAAACTACAGTGACTATGTTTTCATCTCAGCAGTTTCAACCACATAGAAAATATTAATCTAGAACCCTGCTTCACTCATCTCAATGGAGATAAATGGGTGCCTGCAAAAGGTGATTCATCCCGTGCATCACAGACATCTATTTTAGAAAGCCACACAGTGCTTATATATTGTAATTAAAGGGACAGGAACCTTGCTCATTTAATTCAGTCTATAAGTCAAAGTTTTAGAAACTTACGTCTGGCATGGTAGATCCTGCTTTAGGTGGTTTTATATATGAGTAGTAGCTTTTTAACCTGAGGGAGCCACTTCTGCCTGTGTATCAACAGGTAAGCTTGGGAGCAAACCACTTCAAAATGCATAAAGCAATATTTCCCGATGAATAGTGTATTGTGGGTGCTCCTTTCTATACGCAAAGGAAAGCAGAAAAATAAATCAGAAGCTGGAACTGGAAAATAGTTTTTGCATTAAACTTAAATAGAAATATGACATTTCAAGGTTCTAAGTTGCATCTGGAAGGAAAGGAACTTGGTTCCTGAGTGTAATTTGTGCTGCATTTCATTTAGTTAGCGTGGATCTAGACTTTTCATGGGCTGAGGATATATTTAAAGAAAAATGGCAGTGTTTAAAATTGGAAACATACTTTATAATACAGAGTGTAGTTAGATGCATGCAGTAAAGGATCAAACTAATTTAGTCATACCTTTCCTCTAAATTCTCTGATTTAAGGAGAAACTGGGCTTTTTCTTACAGCCATTAATGTTAGGTGCTACACGTTCATCTGAATATCAGTGAGCAGCTACACTTCTTCCCTTCCATATTTAAGTATGATAGAACTTTAGCAACAAATCAGATAAAACATTTGTTTTATTGAGGAGTGTGAATACAAGTAAACCTTTGTTCTGCAGACATACAGAACAAAAGTCTCCTAAACCTAACATTGAGCATGTGAAACAAAGCATGTCTGTGACCTTAGATAACCATTACCACTGAAAATGTGAGATAGTTAAAGCTAGATAGAATGAATAAATGAATGAATGAATGAACAATGTTTTCTCATTGGGGCTTATCATGGAATAGTTTCTTACAGTATATTCATTAATGAGGACTATGCTTGTAAATTACTGCTTCTAGATGATATCAAAAATAATTACTCAGTTTGTTTGTTTTTTTTTTTCTTTTTTTGATTCAGACTTATTGGCCAAGTATGTAGCAGTTCGTGACATCACTGAGACATTTCTTTTGATGTATATATTATAAAAAATATTTTCACTTACCTGCTCCTGCCTGTCAGAACCACATTTTAACTTTAGTGTTAGGTTGTGATTCTCATTCTATGAGCTTATTCAAAGGTTAGGATGTGTCAATTTGAGATGGATTCCATGTGAAAATCACATTTATTCGAATGTTATATGTTAGCTTTTGTGTATTCTCTCTTTTCCTCTTTGTGCTATTCACAGTAACACTTGAATCTACTAGTTAGTCGAAGCTAAATTTGCTAGAGGTTTCAGGACAATTCAGGTCTTAAATTTTCATGAAAATAAGTCATAGAAAAAAAGCTAAAATTTTCCTAAACATTGAAGTCAAGCACAAGACCTCCATCCGTAAGAGATTAGATTTAATTTGTTTTATACTTCCAAACTAGTTTTTATTTTCTGTTTATGTCAAGTAAAAGGTAAAAAAAAACCTAGATATGCTCTATTCTTTTACAGTTTAGGCCACTGTACTGTTACTTTCCAAGAATACTCCGACTAGTACTTTACCAGGGGATATTTCTTCATGTAGTGTCTTCCGATAACAGCTCACAAACTTGGTCATGCACCTAATTAGAGGAACGCCTTACCTCCCACTCTGGGAGGGGAGCATCATCCCTGCATCACTGCTACTGACGTAAGAGTCAAATTTCTCTGTTTCAGTACTTGTTTTGAAATGATTGCTAAAATTTCACAAATATTAACAGGAAAGCAAAGTAGGCATGCGTTCTGTTGTCAGTTCCTGTCAGGTTTAATTATCTCTCCTTTGAGATTTCATAGAGCACTTCATTAAGATATTACATTTTAACGCTTTCAACAAATGATTAGCTAGCTACTAAAAATTGTGGTTAAATACTAAAAAATGTGGTTATATCTTTTGCATCTCTGTTAAGAAAATTTATAACCTAATTTACCTACTAAGCAGATGATTGTTTGAAATCATTTACAAAAAATCTGTTTCACAAGGACAGTTGTCAGAATAGTCCTTCTTGAAGTGATGCCAGCATTCTTGTGTCAAGGTAATGTCCTCCATTCAGAGCAGAAGTCCGATCATTGTGTTGGCTAGTAAAAATGTAGGAAGTTTTCCACAGAATTGTATATAGCTTTCTATTACTGAGTTTTTGCAAATATTTTAGAGAATTAGCTAATCAATACTTGTTTTTTTAAAAAAAGACAAAACAAAATGCAAGAATGTTTCCCCTCTCACAGATTAGTCAGCAACAATCTTAATCATAGAATGATACAAATTCAATATTCCATTATCAGCGGATTGTCACACAATAAGTAGATTTAAAGAATGAAGTATCTTGTTAATATGCTTTGCAAACAAATGGTTCAGTTTCTTTCATTATTCTCTCATTACTTATCTTCAGATAATTCATGCAGAACTGGTTTCTTAAAAAATAACCTGTTACTGTGTTTTTCAGAAATTGAAACAAACGAGAAGTCCAAGTAAGTGAAAGAAGTGCAAAAAAAGCCAAAAAAAGCCACACAAAACCCCCCACAAACAAAGCAAACAAAAAACCCAAAACAATAACAAAAAACCAAACACAAAGCAAANTTCTCCATCTTGTTTCTTCAAAAAGTATATAGCTAGTTAACAAAGACAGTAAAACATGTCACAATACTTAAGGTCTGATATAACAGTGTGGAGAGTTTGAAAGGTGAAAAAATATTTTTGCCTTCCTTTCAATTCTATCATCCGCTGAATTGGTGGGAGACACATTATCTATGACAGGGGCATTTGCTGCCAAATTGGAAGATAATTAGGAATCGGAAAAAGAGAAGGAAAAAGTGAATCATGTAATTGTGTTAAGTAGGATTAAAAGGCCCAAAACTTGTAGGCTCTAGATTACCACAGCCACAGAGTACTACAGTTATAGGACCGGAAATTGCTTTTATGTTTACCTAGAACTCACATATCTTACACACAAACATATATTGCTATACCATAGCACTTCTCACAATAGGTTATCATTTACACCAAAACATTAAGATAGAATTTTCACTTCACCTTCATTTATATCTCCATTATGTACATTAGTTTTTTATGTAGCTTTATTACATTGTTTTGTTACATTAATTTGATTTCATACATATCTCTTAAAAAATCACAAATCTTTTCTGTACAAAAATGACAGAAAATGCTAAGTTGTATATCTACAGGTGTGTGTTAGATGCTTTATGTATTTGTTATCACGTGTTTAAATAGAAGACCTAGAAAACTTCATTTGGTCAAGAAGAAATTTTAATGCTTTCATTGCATTGAAATTCAATCACCTCCAAATTTTCAGTTTTAGAATTTCAAACTTTTCTTTTTACCATGACACCTTCAGTCGTGGCAAGATTATCCTCACACTTTATTCTGTGAGTCCCTGATCCATCAAAGGAAATTTTGTGAGTGTTTCCTTGTACTCTTGTGTTTTTCCTTGCAAGATCTGGACTAAATGCAGTTATGAAGAGTCATAAAGATATTTCGAGATTGGTAAATAAAACCTCATCAAACAACAGTTCAATAAAATAAATTGAAGTATGGAATCTGATATCTTCTGCTCGATTTCCCACTGCAATACTATGGAAATATAGATGATAACCCACCTGAATAACAGAGAATCTTTCCATTGACCTTAACGAAATTTGGACCACTCCTGCACTTCTTGTTTCCATGATCTTTCTGTATCACAGTGATAATTGCTAACACTTTAAAGTATTATCACTGCCTTAAATTACTACTAGTGCATAAAGCAAGCTGTGTCACATTTTTTTTTCCAATTCTGTTGCTGTTGATTTCCTGCTTCTCAACTGGAATAGCATTTGTTCTTCTTTATTTCCATTATTACTCTCACTATGACGTAACTTTTCCATGTATCCTTTCTTTCTTGCCAAAGTCTGACATTCCATCAACATTATATAAGATAATTATCTCTATCCAATTTCAGTAATGGTGCTGTAATATATAGTACATCTTTGAATACTGATCTGGAATGACAGGTAGTTCCACTGAAAAGGTCTGCATTTTAGTACTTGCTGGAACAACTTCTTATGTATTTATGACTGCTGTGGCAGTTGCACTTTCC
>VWYH01006862.1:802-20124 GCA_013399365.1 Pampusana beccarii
CCCCTAAATTAACTTGTAAATACAGGTATCGGTATGTATACAGGTATCACTATATATACAGGTATCAGCATATATACAGGTATCAGTATACGTACAGGTATCAATATGTATACAGGTATCAGTATGTATACAGGTATCAGTATGTATACAGGTGTCAGTATGTATACGGGTATCAGTATATATACAGGTATCAGTATATATATTCCGGGAAAGACTGTGTTTTACATTAAGGATCCATAGTCTGATGTCTCTTGGTCCTTCCCCCTACATTAACTTGTAAATACAGGTATCAGTATATGTACAGGTGTCAGTATGTATACAGGTATCAGTATGTATACAGGTATCAGTGTGTATACAGGTGTCAGTACATATTCTGGGAAGAGACCATGTTTTACATTAAGGATTCATAGTCCAATGTCTCTCGGTCCTCATATTTGTTCCGAAACTGTTTGTTTTATTCCCAGGGAATACTGTTTAATTCAATTATCTCGCGGAGAGCAACGCCAGCCTTTAAAAAGCACCAAATTTAAACATTTTGGAACATTCACTGCCCGTTCACCTGAAGCTGAAGAGGCGACGCGTTTTTCTTCAGGTTGTCCTGGATGCCACAGGCTGTAGGCCTGGCTTAGCCAAGCACCTGTGATTAAATTAAGCGTGGATTAAGCTGTTTGCAAGACCAGAACCTTCAACACGGCCTAGCAGGGTTCCTGGGCTGGACACTTTTCCTTCCACCCCGCCTGTGCTTTCCTTGGCTTCGTTTCTCCTTAAAGAGCCGCAAAATAACACCAACAAATAACCACAGGGGTCCCAGCTGAGAGCAGGACTTTGCTGCCCAGGGGTGAGGCCCCAGGCCTAAGGAATCCGTAGCTTAAACAGAAAAGATGACAAAGGGCGAGGGAAACAAAGATTTCTCGCTCCTTCCACACAGCACGAGTTCCAACTCGGTCGTTCCCATCTCTGCCAGCGCTCACGTTCATTTTCCTCCGCACGAAGAAGCGAAGGATGCCGTGCATAGCGGCTCGGGGTGGTTTAACCTGCCGGGGGATTCACTGATTTTCTTTACAAACAGACCCAGTAAAATATGAAGCTGCAAAAAAAATAATAAAATAAGAATCTGCCGGGGAGATCCCAACACATCCAGAGGGTTTCAGCCCGATGGGGGACCCGATCTGTGGAAAAAAATCCCCGTTTCTGCTGCAGCGCGGCTGTTCTTGGGTTTGGTTTCGCTCCCAGAGGCCTCAACGCCTATTTTTAATACATTATTTTTAATATTAAATCGGCGCTTCGGAACGGGGCGGGACGGGGCACGTTGGGCGGGTTTCGCACCGTTTGGAACGATAACGTCCAAGGGCGTCACAGGCCACGCTTCTCATTTATCTTGTGGGTTTTCTTGCTTTAATTACTTCTGCTACTTTGCAGCAGTTGGGCAAATTACTTCAGCTTCGCGTGAGGGACCCAAATTCAGAGCCCGGCTCTGTTCTTATTAAGGCCAGAATGAAGCAGAAGGAGGTCGCTGGAGCCCAACCTGGGCCAGGAACACGTATTTTAAGGTGAAGGGGTTGTTAGAATTAGGTGAATGAGGCAGGTAAACTGAGGCAGGGTTGGGTGGTCTGTAAACCCTGCAGCACCTCCTGTGTGCGGAAAGGCTGAGGGAGCTGGGGCTCTGGAGCTTGGAGGAGACTGAGGGGTGACCTCATTGATGGGATCAATATGGAAAGGGGCAGTGTCAGGAGGATGGAGCCAGGCTCTTCTCGCTGACAATAACGATAGGACAAGGGGCAATGGGTGCAAACTGGAACACAGGAGGTTGCGCTTGAATAGGAGAAGAAAGTTGTTGGCGCTGAGGGTGGCAGAGCCTGGCCCAGGCTGCCCAGGGAGGTTGTGGAGTCTCCTTCTGTGCAGCCATTCAAACCCGCCTGGCCACCTTCTGTGGAACCTCAGCTGGGGGTTCCTGCTCCGGGGGGGTTGCACTGGGTGAGCTTTCCAGGGCCCTCCCGACCCCTCACATTCTGGGGTTCTGTGATACCAACCAGTGGGGAACGGGGCAGCGAAACCGCGGCCGTGATTTGGAGGAATATAAAGCGATGGCTTTGTGCAAAATCGCTAATAAAAGATGTTTTGCTGAGAGATGCTGCCCTGGCCTATTCCATTGGCGAAACGATCGTTCCACGCACGCCGGGACCCCCAGCGCTGCCCCGGCCCCGCGGCTCCTCCCCGGCGGGCGCTGCGGTGACACCGGGGCACGCCGGGAGCTGCAGTCCCGGCTCCGCCGCGCGGACCGGCGATCGACTGGACGGGCCTTGGCGAGCTGGGCGGGGCCACGGCGCGGGGGGCGCCGGGAGCTGTAGTGCGGGCGGGCCCGGGGTGGCCGCACCGAGGCCGCGGGAGGCCCGGAGGTTCTGCCGGGTCCCTCCAGTCTCTCCGCCCCGGAACGCTGAGCTGGCCGCGCTGCGGCAGCGCTTCCCCGGCCCGCGGTTGACTTCAGCCCTGCGCCGCCTCCGAGGCTTCTGGGGTGGCCCAGGCCTATTGCGGCCTGCAGCTGGGCCAGGCCGCACTGCACCTCAGGGCCTGGCCGGGCCTGACTAGGCCTGGGCTAGTCAGACTAGCCCTGAGCTGGGTTTGGCAGGGCCTGGCACGGCCTTGCCCTCCAGCCAACCTCACCGGCTCCCCCCGCCCGGCCCCCGAGGCCTTTCCGCCATGTCAGCGCCTGTCCCGTCGCGGGGCACGCCGGGAGCGGTGGTCCGGCCGGGGGGGGCTGCGCAGACTACATTTCCCATGGTGCCCCACGGCGGCGAGAGCCGAGCGCCGTGCGGCGGCGGCGCGCGGGGCACGCCGGGAGTTGTAGTCCGGCGGCGCCCAGCTGCGAGGGCTGGTGGGGGGGGTGCGCAGCCGGCAGCCATTATCTGGGATCGCGGCGCGCCGGGCGCGGAGCCGGGTGCTGGGGCTGTCGTGCCGCCCCTCCGAGCCCGCGGCCCCGCCGCTGCACGGGGTGGGGCCGCCATGGCGGCTTAGCCTCGCCCCCACCCTCCCCTTCCTCCCCGCTGCGGGCGCTGAAGGCGCCGCAGCGGTGCGGCCTAGCCGGGAGGGCGGATCCTCGGCCTCGCGTAGCGGCTCCTGCCCGCGGAGGGCTGCCCTCCTCGGAGGGCCATGTCCCTGGTGGCCTATGCCAGCAGCGAGGAGGAGAGCGATGCGGAGGAGGCCGCGGGCGAGGAGGAGGAATCCTCCTCCTCTTCTCCCCCCGTAGCTCAGCAACCCCCGGCCCGGGGGCTCTTCGCTGATCTGCCTCCCCCCAAAGCCCCCGCGGTGCTGCCGCCGCCTCACCAGCCACCGGGCAGCGGCTTCCCCATCCTGCCGCCCCCTCCTTTCCTGATGGGCCCCCCGCCCGGCGTTAGAGGCTTCAGCCCCTCTCCGGCCAACAGCGGCGAGCAGCCCCGGCCGGGGGGGCTCCTCCTGCCGCCCCCGAAGAACGCGGCCCCCGCCGCCCCTGCCCGCAGCCTCTCTCCTCCTGCTTCGGCCTCTGCTGCTCTGCCCGGGGCTGCGGGGGATTTGAGCCTCCCCAAGCCAAAGAAGAGGACGGAGCCGGTGCGGATCACGGTGCCCGAGCTGCACACGGGAGATGTGAGTATGAAACAAACCGGCTTTGCTTGGGGAGGGGGTCCCGCTCACCCACATTTGTGCGTGGAAACCTTTCCCCAGCGAATTTCCCCCCTGGGTTGGTTTGCCCATAAACCACAGCGTCTCTTTGCTCGCTGTCTCCCATCCGAACGCAACCGAGATACCAAAGCCCTGCCTGTTGCTGTTGTTCTGGCGTCTATGGGGAGGTTTGTCCTGGCCGCTGGCCCTAATCCTAAAGCGCTTTGCAGCATTAAACTGGTATAGAAACCTTATTTATAACCGTAATACAGCAAAACCCAGATTATCTGCGCCCTTATTTATCACGGATGTTAACGAGTTGATGATGTGGAGCTGCGTGGCCTGGTGCAGGCATATCCCAAAGAAATCTGCTTTTCTCTGTAGTCTCTTCTTTTGTTTGCTGTGCAGTCGATAAGTTTTCCTGTCCGTTTATTACTGATTTACCTAAAGGCTTCAGGCGCCTTCCAGACCTTTAGGAAATAATTTCCCTCTTAGCTTGTGGGGTTTTTTTGTGTTTTCAGAGCCCCAGGGTGCCCCTGAGCACTGAATCCCTTGGCATAAGCAGGGAAAGGCAGGTCCCTTTTATTTTCTCTGGGTTTCCCTGTTGCTCAGCTCCCTTTTTCCCCTCTGGGATTGTCCCCGTGTGGAGGTGACAGTCGCGTCTGGCCCTGGTGCAGCCTCTGGCTGGACCGCGAAGCTTCAGGTCATTTCCATGGGGACGGATGGCCGGAGGAAGAGCTTTTGAGAGGCCGGATTGATAAACAGCGTCGATTAATAGCGATCTACCAACATCTTGGGCCTGGGGGAGCTGGAATGAAGTCCGGCGGTGCTGGAAGAGCCGTTTTGGGGACAGGGCACCCGCTTTTCGCTCACTCACCTTCTCGCAGCGCTTTGGAACAGGCGCTTTGCGATAACGCAGGTGTTTGGGCTCTTCTCTTCCTCGCCGGTTGTGCGGTTGCTGAAATAAGCTCAAACAAAAGGGGATTTGTTTCCTTTCTCCCCCCTCCCCGCCCCACCATCCAGCCTGTTGGCTTTTAATAGACAAATTACAGGTCGTTAACGTCAAGTCAAGGAATGAACGTTGATGGGAGAAAAGTACCTGAAAACCAGCCCGTCTGAGCAGTTGGGGATTCCTGGAAGTGCCTTGGCCTGGATGTCCTCGATGTCCTCGCTCTTTCTCCTTAAAACACCTCCCGTCCCTTTGGTTTCTCCCTCTGGAGACGCTCCTGGGCGTTATCTCCCCTCTCCCGAAACGTAACACCCGGCTTTTATGGCAGCTCTGGACTTGCCTTTATTTATGCATGGCCTTTATCTTTGTCCTGTTTTATAATTTAGACAGTAAACTGGCAGAAGCCCTTGTTTCCTGTAATCTCTTTAAAGTGCTCCAAACCTAAAGACGAGGCTCCAAACCTAAAGACGTCCAGCGCCTTTTCTGCGGCCAGAGAACACCGGACTTTCTACTCAAGTTTTAAATGGATATTTAGCAGCTCCACAGTTACTGCGAGCGGGTCCCCGCGGGGAATTTTTACACCCGCCGTTTTGCGCTTCCCCTCCGGCGATGGGACGTTGGTGACCGGTGCTTCGAAAGCACGCGCCGACCCGATGCTGTGCGCGTTCTGTGCTTCGATTTGGGTTCGTTTTCCTGGGATTTTAAAAAAAAAAACAAGTCGGAACTGTAGCCTCTTTTTTTTTGCGTGTGTTCCACAGATGAGCTCGAATCCATGATTATTTTATGAGATTTTAAGAGGCAGCGCTGCCTTGTTTGCGAAGCCTCGGGTTCTACAGCGAAGCGCAGCTGCTTTTCCTTTTCCCAGCGCTCTCTAAATGCAGCGAGTCCTGTGCTCCCGTTTTTCCTGCGGACGGTTTATTTATCGCTCTGGCAATAACCAGAGCAGCCTTTCTCTCCTTTCGCCCTCATGTGGATGCATCAGCAAGACTGAAAAAAGAGCTCGGCCGCATCCCGCTGTCACCGTTTAGCTCGGCTCTTGGCAGATTTTAAATGCAGATCCGTGATTCTGTAGCTGCTTCAAAGTGAAAATTAATCAATTGGGTATCGGTTGTATTTATTTTGATTTTAGTAGCTCAGGTTGTGCTAAGCTCTGTTTTTCTTTCTCAGTCAGATTCAGAGGAAGACGAACCAGTAAAGAAGAAAAATACTTTTCAGGTAAATATTTAGGATATTCGATTAAGTTACACAGGTTTAAGTTCGATTAAGTTACGCTGGTTTAGATTGGCCGCTGTGATTAGCGCGTTGCTCTTAGTGTATCAAATTCCTAAAATCCCGTGGAGCTTCATGTCCCTTTTTTTTGGGGGGAAATTTCCTTAATTTAAATTTCAGAAAAAAAAAGCCTTAATTTGGGAAGCTGGCGACATTTGCAAGTACCACATTTCCTTTAAAAGTCCCTTTTGGGCGAGAAAGCCCCGCGGCGCGTTCGGGGTCGCAAACGCTCGCGCCGAGCGGTGGGAAACCCGTTCATGTCGCTAGAACTGGAGGAGATAATTGGCGGGGGGGGTCGGGAAATCTAGAAAACCTCACTCATTCCTCTTCTTTCTTGACCCGTTTGCCCTGCGTGAACCTCTCCAGGGCCGCGGCGAGGGCACCGGCTTGTCGGCTTTGCTTCCTCAACCCAAAAACTTATCGGTGAAAGAGACCAATCGGTTACTTTTGCCCCACGCTTTCTCGAGGAAAACGGGAGAAAACGCCTCCGACTCCAAGCCCGCCAAGGCCCCAACCTCCTCCTCCTCCTCCAAAACCAAACCCCCGTCCAAACCGGCGGTGCCCACGACTCCGTCTCCCTCGGCCATCAAAGCGGCTGCGAAAAGCGCCGCCCTGCAGGTAACCAAGCAGATCACGCAGGAGGAGGACGACAGCGACGAAGACGTCGAGCCGGAAAACTACTTCTCCCTGTCCGACAGGAGCGAGCCCGGGTTGGCGCCCGCCGAGCCGTTCCTGTACCCGGGCACGGCCGCGGCGGAGGAGCCGCCGCCGGGGACGGAACCGGAGCCCCAATTCCAGGACGCTGCCGCCAACGCTCCGCTGGAGTTCAAGACTGACGCCGGTTCCAGTGGCGCCCAGCACGGCTGGCTGCCCAAACCGGGAGAAGATTACGGCAGCCACTACGGCCAGTTCGCTGCCTACGGCGAGGCCGGCGCTTATTATCAGGTGGGTTTACAAGGCCGAGGAGGCGAAGCTCTTGAAAAACGGGCTCCGAATTAGTTACCGGAGAACCTGGCTGGGTTGAGGAGCGCTTAGCAGGGCCGGATTCCTCTGGCGTGAGAGCCAGCGATGCTCTTTGCTGGATAAATGTTTAATAAGCATGCTCGATTTCAAACGTCCCCGTGCAGCTGCCCCGCTGTTGTCAGGGTGCAGAATCGCTGCTGTCTGAAGCCACGTTGTTTCTAGTAATTCAGCCAAGTATTTCTTGAGTACCTTGGGGGGAAAAAAAGATGCCCTGGACTCTTCAGGAGTGCCAGAGTAACGAGGTGTGATTAACGATGACGAGGTGTGATTAACGATGACGAAGGACTCCTTCTCTCAGCTTTGGGAGGAGGAGCGTGTGTAACCTCCTGTTCTCCCCCTGGGCTGCGTCAAATCCCTTTGGGTGAAAAAGCAGCAGCGCGCGGGGTGACGTTTGCCATTCGGGGCCTCGTGTGCGGTTGCTCCAGGATGGATGTTGTCTCCTGACCAACCAGTTTTCCTTTCGCTGACAGGATTATTACAGCACTGGGTATTACCAGGAGGTGGAACCAGCCCAGGCAGCGCCGCAGGAGACCAGCACCGACTCCTCCTTCATAGACGACGAAGCGGTTGGCACTTTACTGGCTCTTCCGTTGTGAATTTGTATTCAAGCTCTGTTAGAACGCCGCAGAGCACCTTTCTTACAAGGAGAGGCTGAGAGAGCTGGGTTTGTTCAGCCTGGAAGAAGAGAAGCCGCAGAAATGATGCGAGGATCTGCTGAGAGAGTTGGGGTGTTCAGCTGGGGAAGAGAAGCTCCGGGGGGACCTTAGTGTGGCCTTTCCGGACTTAATAGAGAGATGAGGACAGGCTTTTGAGCAGGGCCTGTTGCGATAGGACAAGGGGTGATGGTTTGAAGCTAAAGGAGGGAGATTCAGGGTGGATAGAATGAAATTGTTGGCCCTGAGGGTGCTGAGAGCCTGGCCCAGGTTCCCAGAGAGGTGGTGGCTGAACCATCCCTGGAGACATCCCAGGCCAGGCCGGACGGGGCTCTGAGCAACCTGAGCTGGTGGAGATGCCTTCACGGTGCATCCTTTAACACAGCAGTGAACTCCCCGCTCATCTCAAACGCTCAAAAACCTGTTTAAACAAACCAAAACTCCTCTACTCTTGTTGACCTAGTCTAAAAAGTGCTGGGCTCGGTGGATTTGTGTTCCAGGAGGTGGATTTGTGTTCCAGGAGGTCAATGTGTAGGCAGCGAAACTTCGGGTGCTTCCTTAGCGCTTAAAACAAGAGACCCAGGAGCCCGCGGGTTTTCTGAGCGAGACTGGAAGTGCGAGTAGATGTGTTTTCTGCGTAGGAAAAATGTGATTATAACTTCCATGCTCGGTAGTTTAAGAGATTCTGATCTGTAACGAAGCAGAACTGTCCTAAAGAAAAGCAAATTCCTGGCCGGAAAGGTGGTTGGTGTAGCCTGTCCCGTTATCGGGGAGCTAAATGTCAGACCCCGTTTAACTTAACTGATTTCAGGCTGGCGTTGGCGTGTGGCCTGCCCGTGTAATTCCGGTTGTTTCTGTTCTTCTTGCAGTTCAAGCGCCTGCAAGGCAAGCGGAATCGGGGCAGAGAAGAGATCAACTTTGTGGATATCAAAGGTGACGATCAGCTAAGCGGGGCCCAGCAGTGGTTGACCAAATCCTTAACGGAGGAGAAGACCATGAAATCCTTCAGCAAGGTACGGCCAGGAAGGGATTTCTGTCCGGTTCTGGTTTCAGCCACAGCTGGGGCTGCGTTAGACGCTGTGCGGTCACCAGGGTAGAGGACAGGGACCCTTTATAAATAATTAGACATAAGAGACCAATAGAGCTTCTCGGAATCCGCCCGCAGCGGTTTAATATGAAACAAAAGCTTCTTGAAATGGCTTTGCGCCGCTCTTCGCCCGGCTTTGCTCTCTTGGTCGGTATTTTTCCAGGCTTTTAACAGCTCGTCTGGTTTCTGCTTTCTAGCGAAAAGGAGATCAACCCACGGGACAGCAGAGGAGGAAACACCAGATCACATACCTAATCCACCAGGTGAGTGGGCTCCTCCCGGCGCGGAAACCGGCGCATTCAGCGGTTTGATGCTCGCCGGTTTGACCCGAACAGCCTCACAGCAGCGGCGCCGTGGCCCCGAGCGTCTCACATTTCGCTTATTTTGCGTTTCGCTTTCCCCCTTCCCCTCCCCGCCCGCTGTTCCGCGTCACCCATTCCCTGCTTCCCCTCTCGGCGCCGCTGCCGTGCGAGAACATCCCCCCCCCCCCGGCCAAGCCGCGTTTCGGCCTGAACGAAACGCCTCCAAGAGCCCAATTAATTCAGGCCTCCGTCAAGATAATTGCGCTGACTCCTGTAACGAGGCCGGGTAACCCCCGGCGGCGGGGCAGGGGAGGGCGCGATCCCGCCAAGTCAGCGCGCGGCGGCGCTGATGTTGATCCCCTCCGTTTTCCGCAGGCGAAGGAAAGAGAACTGGAACTGAAAAACACGTGGTCTGAAAACAAGCTCAGCCGACGTCAGACTCAAGCCAAATACGGATTCTGACGCTTCCGTCCCGCTTGTTCGGCTCTTGGCCCAGGTGACCGTCTGCGTCCGGCCCTTCTTGGTGCCCGTGGCCATCGGGGGCTGCTCGGTGGGCGAGGAACGCGCCGTTCCCTGCCTGCCAGGAGAAAGGTTGAACGCAAACCGACCCCATCATCTTTTCCCCCCCCCCTTTTACTACTTATAAATGATAATGTGAAAGGTTCAAACCAAGTCTGTTCGTGCGCCCGGCGAGCAGCCGCAAAAACCCGCGCGGCGCTCGGAGCTTTTCCCCCGGAGGTACAGGGGTTGCTTCAACGCCGCCTCGTCACCGGACCCTTAGATTCAATAAACTTCCAATTCCCGCTTCGCTCCTTTCGCGGGCTCGTGGAGAACGTAATTTTTCTCTCTAAAAGACGGGGAGTTTCAGGAGCGAGCCTGCTTGTCGTTTTGGTTTGCTTGGTTTGTCCTTTTGTTTGAGGCATCCTCATGGCTGCTTGCCCGTCTCGCCGTAAACCCAACGCGAACGACTTCGATATCCTCAAGAGATTTTTAGTTTTTAAGCGTGGCTAAACCGCTCTTTCTGTTCTCAGCTCCGCCAGCCCGTGCGTTTCGAACCGCGCTGAGGGGAAAACTCCTTTACAGGTCGGAGCTCGCGAGAGAAGCTCAAACGCCGCAAGCCGCTGCTGAGGGCTTTGGGATAAACGTGGTCCATGTGTGTATGTACGGTTTTCTTCCTTTTTCCCCACCTCTTTCCTCCTTCCCCCCGTACCGAGCTGCCATCCAGACGTGTTGAAGCGCGCGTTCCAGCCCCGCACGGCATTATTTCCTCCAAGCAGACGCAGATGGAAGCTCCCAACTCTATTTTATTTTATATATTTTTTTGTTCCAGCTCATTTATATCAACGATATTTCAATTAAACGTTAACTTTCCCCTCCTGGCTGGGAAGAGGAGACTTGTGTCCGGCCTTAACTTTGAAACGTGAAATCTTTTCTTTAAGGTCTAAGCAATAACGACTGCAAATCGTGTGCAGCCTTGCTGGCCAGATCTGCGTTTCTGTCGCCAAAATCTCTGTGGCCTCGCTCAGTTTGTTGTTCACCGAAGGGAGCAGAGAGCTGGTGTGGTTATTGAACTTACATTCCCACCGCTAAGGGGTTGTATTTGTTGTAACCGCAGCTAAACCAGCTCGTATTCGTTATTCCGTTTAGAAAAACTCCACAAGAGGTTGTTTTTCTCCCCTGTTAAAAAAAAACCCGAGCAAACCAACCCCCCAGGAATGAAGTCTTTTTCTTAGAATATTTTAAAATAATCTGATTTCTAGTTTAGTCCCCCGGATGTTTTAGTACTTTGCAGAGCCCGTTTGGAGTATTTGAATGACCGGAATAAAGTTACTGTCGAGTAATTTATTCATATGTGTACAGTGGAAAAATCCTCTGAAAAAGAGATTTGATAAAAGGAATAAACTTTTAAATGAACCGAACCTGGTCTGGTTCCATCGCAAGGTGCTCGGGGTGTTGTTTTTCCCTCGGGACGGCTGAAGCACCTTCGGTTTATCGAGGCCGAAGTTGCGCAGCGGGGCCCAAACAGCGGGGACTTCGCTCCATGCGCCCTGGCCGAGTTTGCTGGTCCCGTTCCCTCGCGTTTGCGCTGGAGGCTCCGTCTGCTCCTCCAAACTCTTCTTTTGGGGTGGTTGGGGGGTCCTGGCATGAACCAGAGCCCCGAGCTGCCCCTTCCTCTTCTTCATTTCCATTTTGGTGTGTAATGGCTCGTGTTTAGCGCTAGAGGGGAGGTTCGAAGAGGGGAATCGCGCCCGGCTCGCGCTCCGCTCGTCGAAGAGCAACGAGTCAGCCTTGTGAAAAGCGAAAAGGGTTTTATCCAAGAGGTAAAACAACTCCAGCCCCACAGCCCTGCTTTCCCCCCCCCTCCCCACCTCTTAAAGCATGAACACATCTCTTGGCGTTCTCCTCTTTGGGCGCCCTGTAAGCTCCGTTGAGCGCTGGGTGCGCCGCGTCCCCCCGTGTTTTGGACCAAACACCGAGGTCCGGGCAGCATGGGGTCCGTGCCACCCACTCAGCAGCTGCGTTTTGTCCTCGAGGTCGGTGCTGTCCCTTGTTTTACGTCTCGGTGTCAGCGCTGCTCTCGTAGTCGTGACACCAGGCTGCCCTATCGCTCTGGCTTGCGGCCCGTTTAATATCTGACCCTGGATGCACCAGCGGGGCCCTAAACCCACTCGAGGTCTTTCCTCAGCCCTACCCGTGCGCTGGCTCAGGGCCGCTCTCCGGAAAGCTGCTCGTAAATGTTCTGGGGCCCGTCCTCCCCGGCCCCGGTCGCCTCTCGTTTGGTGGCTCTCGTCCTCCGGCCGTAAACGGGGTCGTCAAACTCCAGCGCGGGGTTTGGCGTCGCGACCTGGGGAACCCGCGAAGGGAAACGGCCGTGAGGTTGTGGCCTAGCGGGCGGAGGTTTGACTTGAGAGCCGGGACCTGGTTTGGGTTGAGGGGACTTTCAAAGGTCCCCCAGTGCCCCCCCTGCCATGACAGGGACATCTTCAGCAGCTCAGGTTGCTCAGAGCCCCGTCCGGCCTGGCCTGGGATGTCTCCAGGGATGGTTCAGCCACCACCTCTCTGGGAACCTGGGCCAGGCTCTCAGCACCCTCAGGGCCAACAATTTCATTCCATCCACCCTGAATCTCCCTCCTTTAGTTTCAAACCATCACCCCTTGTCCTATCACAACAGGCCCTGCTCAAAAGTCTGTCCCCATCTTTTAAGTCCNGTGTGTGTCCTGTGCTGGGGACCCAGAACTGGACGCGGTGCCCCGGGTTCTCACCAGCGCGGAGCAGAGGGGCAAAGTTGGTCCTTCACCTCCCCCAGTCCTCAGCCCGGACTTGTGCTGGGGACCTGGGGACCTGGGGACCCATCTCCGCTGTCACCCTGACCCACCACGGCACATGGCGGTGGGACGGAGCCCCGGAGCAACCGGCGGCTCCACCGCAGGCCGGGCCGCGCGGACGCACCTCGGTGGCCGCGCCGGGGTCTCCTCGGTCCTTCCTCCTCCTGCAGGCCTGGCTGGACGCGCTGCGCAGGACCCGGCGATGGGCCAGCCTGGGGGGCCCGTGGCACTTGGGGGGCAGCGTGGAGAAGGCGCCTCGGGCCGCCCAGGGGAGCGGAGCGGGACGGTCCTGCCGGGCCAGCGCCACCTCGGAGTAGACGTTCTCCTGGGGGTGGGCGCGGGGGCTGCGGCCCCGGCCCATGGCGTAGAACGGGATGGGCTCCTCGGGGCCGGGGGCGATGCCCTCGTGGGGCTCCGCGTAGGTGTGGAAGCACAGGAGCTGCTGGTACTTGGCATCAGGGGGCTGGGGCGGCTCGGGGGGGGCGGCTTCCGTGTGCACCGGGGCGCANGGGGGAGGCTGGAAGTGGGTCCAGTGTGGATCCATCGCAGCGGGGCAGTGTCCCCGTCCCGGCTGCGTCCCCATCCCAGTTGTGTCCCCATCCCAGTTGTGTCCCCGTCCCGGCTGTGTCCCCATCCCCGCTGCGTCCCCATGCCGACTATGTCCCCATCCCAGTTGTGTCCCCGTCCCGACTGTGTCCCCATCCCCGCTGCGTCCCCATGCCGACTATGTCCCCATCCCAGTTGCGTCCCCATCCCAATTGTGTCCCCGTCCCGGCTGCGTCCCCATCCCAGTTGTCTCCCCATCCCTTTTGTGTCCCCTTCCCATTTTTTCCCCATCCCAGTTGTGTCCCCGTCCCGACTGTGTCCCCATCCCCGCTGCGTCCCCATGCCGACTATGTCCCCATCCCAGTTGCGTCCCCATCCCAATTGTGTCCCCGTCCCGGCTGCGTCCCCATCCCAGTTGTCTCCCCATCCCTTTTGTGTCCCCTTCCCATTTTTTCCCCATCCCAGTTGTGTCCCCGTCCCGACTGTGTCCCCATCCCCGCTGCGTCCCCATGCCGACTATGTCCCCATCCCAGTTGCGTCCCCATCCCAATTGTGTCCCCGTCCCGGCTGCGTCCCCATCCCAGTTGTCTCCCCATCCCTTTTGTGTCCCCTTCCCATTTTTTCCCCATCCCAGTTGTGTCCCCGTCCCGACTGTGTCCCCATCCCCGCTGCGTCCCCATGCCGACTATGTCCCCATCCCAGTTGCGTCCCCATCCCAATTGTGTCCCCGTCCCGGCTGCGTCCCCATCCCAGTTGTCTCCCCATCCCTTTTGTGTCCCCTTCCCATTTTTTCCCCATCCCAGTTGTGTCCCCGTCCCGACTGTGTCCCCATCCCCGCTGCGTCCCCATGCCGACTATGTCCCCATCCCAGTTGCGTCCCCATCCCAATTGTGTCCCCGTCCCGGCTGCGTCCCCATCCCAGTTGTCTCCCCATCCCTTTTGTGTCCCCTTCCCATTTTTTCCCCATCCCAGTTGTGTCCCCATCCCAGCTGTGTCCCCATCCCAACTGCGTCCCATCCCATTTATGTCCCCATCCCATTTGCGTCCCCATCCCAATTGTGTCCCCATCCCATTTGCGTCCCCATCCCATTTATGTCCCCATCCCAGCTGTCTCCCTGTCTCTCGAGAGCTGTGCCCAGGTTGCGGTCCCATCCCTGGCACAGTGCCCCCCCCATCCTACCGTCACCTCCCTGGCTGTGGCTCCCTGGTCACCGGGCTCCGTGGGTGGCGGGGGGGCCATGGCCCCTGGCCGGGCTCCCGGGGGTCCCCTGGACACGGCGCCGTACGCCGGGAGCTTTGCTGGCACCTCGCTGGGGGGGGAACAGGCGGCAGCGCCGCCAGTTGGGGTCCACATCCCTCCTCGGGGCTCATCCTGCAGCGAGAGGTGACGGGGAGCCGTGATCCGGCTGTGCCACCTGCGCTTCGATGGTGACAACGCCGTCTTTGATTTTGCCCAGCCCTGGCGCTTGGACTTCCCTTGGCTTTGATTTCTCCAGCTTGGGGGAAATCCCCACACTTTGCAGCAGGAACAACTCCACATTTTGGGCCGCGGGGACCGAGGGGGGCGGGCGGGTCCTCACCCGAACGCACGGCACCGTCAGGAACTCGCGGTACGGCGTGACCGGGGCCGTGCCGTAGTGTCGCAGCAGCTCGGCCAGCTCGGCGTGGGCGCTCCGCTCGCCCAGGATCACGTACCGCCCGTCCGGCAGCTGGTCCAGGACGAAGTGCCGGCACCGATCGCCGCCCCTGCGGAGGGAGACGGCGCGACGGGGTCGGCACGGCCGGGGGATCGGGCGCACGGGCCCCTTGGGTGGGCACAGGGGGTCCCTCACCGGTAGGACAGGACGAAGCCGACGGTGCTCTCGCTGAAGCGGACGAGGAAGCAGCCGAGGGGCCGATCCTGCAGCAGCTGCTCCGTTTCCCTGCGGGAAGGGGCTCAGAGCCGCTCGCCCTCACCCCCTTGGCAGGAGCCAGGGGGTTGAGCTCCCTGTCTCAGAGCCCAGGGGTGGGGATGCTAAAAGGGCCACGTCTCCCTCGGCCGCTGCCGCCCCGTCCCCTGCCTCAGTTTCCCCTGCGATCACCTCCGGCTGATGAAGCCGTGGAACCAGGCGGGGAGCTCGCCATCGACGCTCAGCCTCCCGGCCTGCGTCTGCTCGAACCACAGCCTCGTCCGGGCGCGCAGGGCCACCAGCTCGGGCCGCACGGCCCCCTCGGGTGGGGACAAGAGCGGAGGGACCTGGATGGCAGCGGCCAGGGGCTCAGGTGAGGATGTGGGGCAGCGAGTGCACCAGGGATGCTCGGCTCCCCGCACAGGGCTCCTGCTGCACTCGGGAGGACGCTGTCCCCATGGGAATGTGCGCTTAGGGGTGCTGGGATGGGGACTTGGGGGGACGGACCCTCCGCAGCCCAATGTCCCACCCTGCTGTGTGCATCGCGGTGTCCCGGGGGCTGCTCTGCTCCCTGGGGCTGGAGCGGGGGGCTGTCGGGTCCTGTCCTGGCACTGCCCACGTTGTCCTGGCCGATGGGTTTGAAGGTGCTGAAGAGGGGGCGGTCGCCATCCGTGGGGTCCCCTATCCCGGTAAGAAACAGGCTCAGGGCAGCGAAACCTCCCCTGGGCAGGCAGGGGGAGGCAGGGAGGTGGTTGACAAAGCGAAACAAAACAACCCAAACCACAAAGACCCAACGCTGGCAGCGCCAAGGAGGCAAATTCGGGTCAGGTCCTGCCCGGGTGCGGCTGTGCAGTTGGGGACAATGCGGGTGTCCCCAGCTCCTGGGGGTCCCCCGGCCGCGCAGGGGTGCTGGGTGGGCTGGGGGGCTCATCCCCACTCTCACCCCAGCGTTTGGCTTCAGAGAGGCAGCTCAGAGGGATTTTGCTCCCGGGTGGGATGCGCTCGTTTCACCCCCTCGCCTGGGGATGTGAGTGTGGGTCAAATCAGGCTTGAAACAGAGTAAAGCCAGGCCTTGCTCCTTAGGCCCTTCCTGGGCTGGATCTCCCCCTTCAAAGGGGCTGGAAAAAGCAGGGGTGGGCAGGGGACCTCACTCCTGCTCCCCGCACCCCCTTGTCCTGCACCCCTTCTCCACCGAGCACCCGCATCGCCCTGGCGCTTGTCCATCCGGAGTCCCCCGCTCGGGCTTTGCTCCCCGGCCTTTTTTGTCCCATCCCAGCACAAATCCAGCCCCGGACAGCCCCCAGCCCCATCTCCCAGCCCCTGTACCCACCTCCGCCCAGCCAGGCCGGGACCCGGGGGTCCATGGCGGAGCCGCGGCACAGGCAGCGCCGGCGCTTTGCCTTGCGCTGGTGCCTCTGTTGCCTGCAAAGGGCAGGAAGTGGCAACTGAAGCCGCAAGAGCTGTCATACGATGGGGAGACGTTGTGCGATGGGGAGACGTCATGGCAAGGCCGTGTGGGGCAGCACAGGCTGCGGGGGGCACCGGGGTGACATCGGTGTGACACCAGGACCCTCGGCACGGGCTGGGTTGGGACAGGGTCTCGCTGGCCCCTCTGCGCCACCCACTCGCCGGCACGTCCGCGCCCGCAAAGGGCTCTTTGTTCCTCCCGTCAACATCCCGGCATCTGGTGCCACTGGGCAGCGGGGCCGGGTAAGCCTGGCCTTGTGCCGTGAGCTGGGATTCGGTGCCAGGAGCGGTGGGGTCCGGCACCGTTCCCTTTCCCCATGCTCCGGCTGCGGTGCCTTCCCCTCGGAGCTGGGCACATCCCGGGACGTGTTGGGGACATCGGTTAAGCCCAGATGGGCAACGCAACGGCCAGGACCCCCCATCCTCGCAGTGCCAGGCTTGGCCAGGACCCCCCATCCTTGCAGTGCCAGGTTTGGCCAGGACGCCCCATCCCAGCAGTGCCAGGTTTGGCCAAGACCCCCCCATCCCGGCAGTGCCAGGCTTGGCCAGGACCCCCCATTCTGGCAGTGCCAGGTTTGGCCAAGACCCCCCCATCCTCGCAGTGCCAGGCTTGGCCAAGACCCCCCCATCCCGGCAGTGCCAGGCTTGGCCAGGACCCCCCATCCTCGCAGTGCCAGGCTCCGGCCAACCCCGCAGTGCTGGGGCTGGAGCTGGCACCGGGTCACACCAGGCTCTCCGAGCCCCATGGTGAGGATGGCGCCCGGTGCCCCCGGCACGCGGTGCGGTGCCAGCCCCGGCTTTCGCCACCTTAAAAACCCCGTCCCTCCCCGCTACCTTCACACCCTCCGCTCCGCTTCCCCTCCGCAGCCGCCGTGCAGCGTTTGTATCGGTCAGCCAGGTTTCCTGCTCGCAATCCTCACCCTTGCGGCCGCTGAGTGGCCGCGGTGCCTCGGGGACATTGGCGAGGCGGACACGGTCCTGCTGGACAGTCGAGGAGCCGCGGAGTGCGAAACGCCAGGAATTGCCCCTAAAAGGCCTTTTTCAGCTCCTTTCCGCAGGCGGCCCCGGGGACAGCGTGGGGGGAACTCTCAGGAGACTTCGGGAGGAGGAACGCAAAGAGCTTTTCTTCTTCCGAGCCGCAGCTCCCTGGGAAGCGCCGGGACCTCCAGGACCCGTTTGGCACCGCCGGGGTTCGCTGGGCACGGCCGGAGCCGCGTGTGCCGGACCCCGGCACAGAGGTGAGGGGTGCCGGCCCCCCCCGGCACGCTGGGGTCAGGAATCCATCCTGATGTGGAGAGCCCGGGGCTCGGGGAACACCCCGGTGCATTGGAACCGGCCGCGGGGGGTCGGGGATTTGGGGGATTTGGGGTCCTGGGTGCTTTTTGGCAGCGGGAGGCTGGGGAGCGGCTGCTGCTGCCTGCGGGGTCGTTGCCCTGGGGACCCATTTTCTGGGCAGTGTTTGCTCGGTGATGTGGGGCCGCTTGTGCCTCAGTTTCCCTCCGTCCAAAAGCATCGCTGTGCAGGGGGGGCTGTCAGGCGAGCAACGGGGAGCTCGGCTGCCTGTGTCCATCCGCGGGGGACAAACGGACACGTTGTGACCGTGGGCGGTGCGCTGGACCCTGTGGCTGTGTCACACGCTGGGGACGGTTGCCCAGCTCCAGCCATGGCCGCCCCCGCACACAAACCAGCCCGGGGACCCTGCGGCTCCGCGGTGCCGGGTGAGCGGTGCCCAGGGTGCCAGGGACCGTCACCACGAGCAGCCGCTGTCCCTGTCCCTGGCTGGGGACAAATGGGTGCAGAGGAAGGTTTGGGGGGGCACAGGCAGGCTGAGAGGAGGGGTGAGCGAGGGGGGGACCAGGCTTGGGGACCCGTCACTGTCCCTTAGTGCCACCGTGGGGAGGGTTGGAGGGGTCCTGGCCCCTGTTTGGTGCTGACACCGGCACAGCACAGCCCTGTGGGGATGGGGACACAGAGGGGGGCTGGAGGCAGCCAGAGTGAGGGGGGGTCTGTCCACAGGAGCCCCCGCATGGGACCGTGCCCCAGGTGGCCCTGGGGTCCCAGGGTGACCCACGTGGCAATGCCCGAATACCCCCCCAGAAGTGGGGGAGAGCAAACCCCTTGCTGCGGTGCACCCTGGCTCCGGGGGAGGTGAACCTGGGGGGCAGGATCGGGCCCCTCCCCCCCCATCCTCACTGAGATGAAGCCAAAGCAGGCTGCTGGGACGGGGTCAACATTCTGGGGTCTCGTGCTCCGTTATTGAGCTGCTTTGTTCCTGTGGGGGGGACCCCACCTCTGGCCGATATCTCTGTCCCAAGCCCCATCTTGTAGCTGGGGAAACTGAGGCACGGGGTTGTCAGCAGCCCAAGGCCCCTCAGCCCTCACTTCTTGTCATTGCAGCGATGGCCGAGCGCGGTGTCTTGGCCGGGGGGGGCCCGGGGGCCCCCCCTGAGAGCACCCAGGTGAGCAGCGCCCTTGGGGCTGTGGGGCACAACGGGGCAGGACTTGCACGGATGAGCTCATGGAGGCAGATTTTACCCACTATTTAAATTATACCCGTTATAATAGAAATTATATTAATATAAGTCGTAATAATATGAATTATAAGTTTTAATGATATCCCTTTTTTAAAAAAAACGCCCAACAATGTCAGTTTTCCTCCTCGTTTTGCACCCCTGATTCTCCCCAGTGCAGTGGGGGGCACGGGGCTGGTGCCACCCCCTCCTCACCTGCCCCTGCTGGGTGTCCGAGCAGCTCCTGCCCACCCTGATCAAGGGGTGAAGGTCTCCAAATTTCCATGTGCTGGAGAGTTCGGTGCAAACCGGGAGAGCCGGCCAGGGCTGGAGCTCAGTTGTGGTGTTGGACACGGCAGCGTGTGCTGGGGGGGCTGTGGTGCTTCCCATGGGGTGAGGGCCCCTGCATGGGCCAGATCGTAGAATCACACAGAACCCCAGAATGTGAGGGGTTGGGAGGGCCCTGGAAAGCTCACCCAGTGCAACCCCCCCGGAGCAGGAACCCCCAGCTGAGGTTCCACAGAAGGTGGCCAGGCGGGTTTGAATGGCTGCACAGAAGGAGACTCCACAACCTCCCTGGGCAGCCTGGGCCAGGCTCTGACACCCTCAGCGCCAACAACTTTCTTCTCCTATTCAAGCGCAACCTCCTGTGTTCCAGTTTGCACCCA
>VWYH01006862.1:22407-49910 GCA_013399365.1 Pampusana beccarii
CCATCCCACCCCATTCCATCCCATCCCATCCCATCCCATCCCCGTCCCCATGGTGAGTGTGTGGGGCTGGGACCCCCGCTGCCCCCCACACCCCCTGTGCTGCAGGCACCGCATGACAGCAGCCGAGTGCCTGGTGCACCCCTGGATCAAGGTCAGCGGGACGGGACGGGGGGTGCTGGGTGCCAGACCCCCGGGAGCGGGTGGGGACACGGTGACAACGCCGTGTCCTCGCCCCGGCAGCCGCTGAGCCGGCAGCAGGCGCTGAACCGCAGCCGTTCCTCCATCAACATGAAAAACTTCCGCACGTTCAACGCTCGCAGGAAGTGGAAGGTGAAGGGGGTCTCGTCCTGGGGGGGTCACCCAGCAGCGGGGTCCCCCCACCCGCGGGGTCCCGAATGACATTGGGCTGTGCTCTGTCCCAGGGCTGGCTGCGTCTTGGGGGTCTATGGGGGGGAATGTAATGCTGTGGGGTGGGGGGGAAGAACAGGGGAGTGCCCCCCCTGGACCCCCACCCTCCTGCCCCCCCCAGCTCTCCTACAACATGGTGTCCGCCTGCAACCGGCTCTGCCGCACGCGGCTGCTCTGCGGCTTGAGGAGGGAGGATGAGGAGCTGGTGAGTGGCACCCGGACCCCCCCGGCGCGGGCTGGGTGGGGGGAGAGGAACTTTGGGGGACCTGGCCCCCCACATCGTGGGGTGGCTGTGCAATGGGGGTGTCCCCTTTGCCTGGGGTGCCCTGTCCCCTGGGGGTGGTGTCCCCTCTCCTGGGGGGTCCTCTCCCTGGGGGGGTTCATGTCCCAACCCTCCAACCCCCCGTGTGTCCCCAGCGCCACTGTGAGAGCGACCAGGAGGAGGACGGGGGGGGCAGCCACCCCGTAACGCTGCTGCGCCGGCGGCGAAGCAGCTGCTCCTGAGCCCCCCCGAGAGGAGACGGGACCCCCAGAGGGGGCCACCCCCCAAGAGGAGCCCTGGGGGCCTCCCCGTCTCCCCATCCTGGCGGCAGGAGCACAACCGGAGCTCCAGTCTGGCCCCAGTGCTCCCAGTCCTGCAGTGCTGGGGGGTCACTGGGGCAGGACCTCCTGCTCTTAGCCCCCCGTCTCTGCTGGGGCTGCCCCATGGCCAAGACCCTCATCTGTGCCCGGCCCCAGAACACGAAATAAACGTGCCCCCCCCCATCCATCCTCCTCTCCCGTGTCTGCACTGACCGGTACTGAGCACCCAACGCCTTCCTCCCGCTCCTCCCCCTCCTCACCGCACGGTGCTGGGGGTGGGACCCCGGGGGCCATGGGGGGTGGCACCCCAAACTGACCATGGAGGGTGACCCTTGTGTCATCCCCACCGGGGGGGTTCTCCATCGGGGCTCGGCTGCTCTCCCAGCATCCCCACCGGAGCAACCCCGCAAGAACCCTGCAACCTGGGGAAACTGAGGCAGGACGCAGCCGTTCCCTCCCAGCCCCCTCCGGTGCGGGGGGGAGCCGCCCTGTTTTCCCCCCTCTATTTCCCAAACAAGCCCTGGCCCCGGCCCCGCACAGTTGTCAGGTTAAATATTTTGTGTACGGCAGCCGAAAACAAAAGTGAAGGGGCCGCAGGATCCGGGCGAGGGCCGCGGGGGCTGGCGGGGGCCCTGGGGCCACCCCCACCGCGACGTGTGGTGGGGAGGGACACGGCGTGTGGGGCCGGACGCGGTGCCGCGGTGCCCGAGGTGGGACGGGGACGGGACGCCGGGGTCCCCCGCTCGGGGATGGGGACGAGGGTGCTGGGCGCCCTGCGGCTGGGGGTGACGCTGCTGCTCCTCGGCCCCCTCCCGCTGCCCCCCGTGTTCGCCCCCTCCGAAAGTAAGTGGGGACCGGGGAGCAGGGTGGGGGGGTGCTTGCTGGGGGGGGCGGGCTGCGTGGTGATGTCTGCACGGGGGTTTAAACCTCAAGGCAAAGCTTCTCCGATGCTCTCTGCCTCAGTTTCCCCCCGCTGCTGTATCCCCCACCTGGGGCAGGAGGGGAAGAGTGTGGGACCCCCCCCGCCGGCTGGGATGGGAAGAGGGGAGCACAGCGCAGGGCTCAGCTGGAGCCGGGGGCATCGATCGCTCAGCTCCATCAGGAGCTGGGAAGGTGGAAAATCGTAACAGGGTGGGAGCCGGGGTTGTCCCCCCTGCTCCCAGTGCTGCTGCTGGGATGGAAAACAGCTGGGGAGGGGGCGGCAGGCTGGGAGGGGGGGTCCCAGCTCTCACAGCCGTGACGGGGGGACGTCTGGGGTCCTGTCTCCGCTCTGCTGCTGGTGGGGGCTGGGGACCCCAGGACGGCTGGGTTCAGGGTCTGTCCGTCTGTCCTGCCTTCCTTTCTCCCCCGTGCCTCAGTTTCCCCAAGAATTAGGGGTGTTCTGGGGGGAGGGAAGGTACCGGGGGTCAGGGCACGGAGCACCCCAGCGATGGGGCTGTGCCGAGAGCTGCCTGGGGGATTCTCCTTCGCTGTGTCCCCACCAGGGACCCCTGTCCCCTCTCTGCCCCCCATCAGGGACACAGGGGACTCCTGCCCCTCGCTCCTCCAGTCTGCCCTGTGCGGTGGCAGGATGGGGTGACATTGCCAAGGTCAGGGAAGGTGGCATTACCAGCAGGGTGGCACCTGGGCTGGTGCCACCGCCGGTCCCTCACCCCCACGGGAGGAGAGAGGAGACCCCCGTGTTCTCCCTGGGGTTGGGGGACAGGACTCAGAGCCCCCCAAGGTGGCACCAGCCTGAGCCCCGGCATGGCCATGTGCCATGTGCCGTGTGGCGGTGCGGGCAGCCGAGCCGGGGTGCCGGCGCTGCCCGGTGTTTAGGGTTCACACCGAGCTGCCGTGTTTGCTCCGGGTGTTTACAGTAAATCCTGCTCTGGGATCTCGGCAGCTTCTTTCCACCATAAATCAGCATCAGGTTTCAGGCTTGGGATGCTGCCGCTGGGAAGCCGCTGGCTCGTCCCGGCTCTCGCATCCCCACCGGTACCGGGGAGCGGGAGATGCTTGGCCATGGGTGACCCCCAATGCTCCTGCTCCCTGCCGGGGGTCCGGGTGGAAAAGGCAAAACCACTGCCAGGGGGTGCTGGGGTAGCCCCGTGTGCACCATTAGCCACCTGGGCACCACGCCACAGAGTTGCCAGGAACAACCCCGTGGGAGCTGCTGCCCCGCTGGGTACCACACATCCAGGGGGGAGGATGCTACGAGCCCCCCATGGCTGCCCAATGGCTCTGGGAAAAGGAAAAGCCCTTTGCACCCCCAGCCGGTCCCCCAGGGGTGCACAACGGTCTGGGATGTGTTCCTGGGGCTGACATGGGGCGAGACGGCTGCCCGGGCAGCCAGACCTTGTTAGCATCACCGTTCCCCGCGCTGACGGACACGTCGTGCCCCGGAGAGCCGCGGCGCGTCGGCTGCCTGTCAGAGCCGCTCGCGTCTGCCCGGCCGCCCAAACCAATTGCAGCCGCATTTGACAGGCAGGGCCGGGATATTAAACTCCCCTCCTGCAGCCCCATCGCTGGGAGCAACACGGGGGGGGGTCCCTGGGTGGTGGTGGTGGGGCAGCTGCCCCGTCCCTGCTGCCCATGCGTTCCCCTCTCGCCACCCCAGTCTGCGGCAGCATGGACATCCGCAACGACATCTCCCAGCTCCAGAAGTTGGAGAACTGCTCCATCATCGAGGGCAACCTGCAGATCCTGCTGATGTTCACCACGGGTGCCGAGGACTTTCGGGGGCTCAGCTTCCCGCGCCTGCTCATGATCACCGAGTACCTGCTCCTCTTCCGCGTCTACGGGCTGGAGAGCCTGCGGGATCTCTTCCCCAACCTCTCCGTCATCCGCGGCACCAACCTCTTCTTCAGCTACGCCCTGGTCATCTTCGAGATGCCGCATCTGCGGGACGTGGGGCTGCACAGCCTGGGCCACATCTTGCGCGGCTCCATCCGCATCGAGCGCAACCAGGAGCTCTGCCACCTCTCCACCATCGACTGGGGGCTGCTGCTGCCCGACGCCGTGGACAACACCTACATCGTGGGGAATAAGTTGGCCGAAGAGTGCGCCGACGTCTGCCCGGGCATCCTGGACGTGGAGAAGCCATGTGCGCAGACCAGCGTCAACGGGCAGCTGGATTATCGCTGCTGGACGTCCAGCTACTGCCAGAAAGGTGGGTGCCGGCGCCGTGGGGTGCGCTCGTCCTGGCTGCTTTGCTGGGAAGGTGTGTGGCGCTGGCACCGCTGCAGCTGTGGGGTGAACTGGGAGGGCGCTGGGAAGGGCTGGTGGAGACACAAGGGGACGGCAGGCTCCGGCACGTGGCTGTCGCTCCCCTGCTGCCGGGAGCGTGCCGTGCTGGCAGCGTGGCGGGGTAACCGGATCCGCACTGTATCATCCTCCGGAGGAGAGGCCAGTGCCTGGCTGCCGTGTTTTCCCAGTGGCGAGGTAAATACGGGCCCCTCCCGGGCTCATTTGCTGTAAACAGGAGGACTGGTAATGAAATATGTACTATAAACACAGATCTTTATCAGGCTGTAACCTCGGCCGCTACCCAGCACTGGCTGCAACGGGCAACTGGGGCTGAGCACAGGCTGAGACTCACCCCATCTGTCTGTCCTGCTGTCTGTCCATGTGGCCCTTCGTCCGCCCATCCAGCTGGTCACACATTCACCTGGCCATCCACCCGCTCACCATTTGGCTGTCCTTCCATCCCTGCATCCATCCCTCCATCCGCTCCTGCATCCCTTCGCTCATCCCTCCTTCCCTGCATCCATCCATTACTGCATCCATTCATCATCCCTCCCTCTATCCCTGCATCCCTCCATCCCTGCATCCTTCCATTCCTGCACCCAACTCTCCATTAGTTCCTGCATCACACCACCCATCCCTTCATCCCTGCACCCACCATTCCTGCATCCATCCATCTGTCTCTCCATCCATCCCTGCATCCGTCCATCCCTGCATCCATCCCTCTATCCATCCCCCCATCTGCCCGGCCACCCCTCTGCCCCTCTCCCCTCGATCCCCACAACCAGAGGGTGTCAGCAGCCCCCCACAGCCCTTCCCACCTCTTCCCTCTCCCCCCACACGAACCCCAGACCCCCAGCCTCACCATTCTGCCCCAAGGCCGGGTGATTGCACCTGCAGGACTCTCCTTGCCCACGGCACCGTCTCTCTCCCCGCAGTGTGCCCCTGCGGCGCGGGCTCGGCGTGCACGGCGACGGGCGAGTGCTGCCACGCCGAGTGCCTGGGGGGCTGCGGGCGACCCCGCGACAACCGAGCCTGCGTCGCCTGCCGCCACTTCCACTTCAACGGGCACTGCCTGCCCTCCTGCCCGCCGCGCACCTACGAGTACGAGGGCTGGCGCTGCGTCACAGCCGAGTACTGCGCCAGCCTCCGCAAAGTCTCCGACAACCCCCGCGACGCCTCCAAGTTCGTCATCCACCAGCGGCAATGCCTCTCCGAGTGTCCCGCGGGTTATACCAGGAATGAGAGCAGGTTGGAGGGGGTTCTCCGGTGTCCCCCGGCACCGGCATGGCGGTGGCGCGGTGCCCGGCTCATGTCCTGTCCCCGTTCCCGCCCGCAGCATCTTCTGCCACAAGTGCGAGGGGCTGTGTCCCAAGGAGTGCAAGGTGGGCACCAAGACCATCGACTCGACGAGGGCGGCGCAGGAGCTGGGGGGCTGCACCCTCGTCGAGGGGAACCTCATCCTCAACATCCGCCGGGGCTGTGAGTGCTGGATCCGGCCCCTCGCAACCTGCCTGGGGTGGGAGACCTGCAGTGGGGTGTGGAGTGAAGGATGGGGGTCACAGGGTGAGTTTATGGGGGGTGTCCCCCTCCTTGTGCTCATGTACGTGCGTTGTCCCCAGATAACCTGGCCTCGGAGCTGCAGAGCAGCCTGGGGCTCATCGAGACCATCACCGGCTTCCTGAAGATCAAACACTCCTTCGCCCTCGTCTCCTTGTCCTTCTTCAAGAACCTCAAGCTGATCCGTGGAGACTCCATGGTGGATGGGTGAGTGCGGGGTGTGGGTTTGGGGGGGACACATGGGTTTGAGGGTGGCTGTGCTCACCTCCTCCATCCACATCTTCCCCTCCAGGAATTACACCCTGTATGTCTTGGACAACCAGAACCTGCAGCAGCTCTGGGACTGGAACCACCACGTCCTCTCCATCCCCGTGGGCAAGATGTACTTTGCCTTCAACCCCAAGCTGTGCCTGGCCGAGATCTACCACATGGAGGAGGTGACGGGCACCAAGGGGCGGCAGAACAAGGCGGAGATCAACCCCCGCACCAATGGGGACCGGGCGTCCTGTGAGTAATGGGGACAGGGACACCCAGAGTCACCAGCCACAACCTACTGCCTGAACCGTGTCACCTCTCCCAGGCAAAACACAGACCCTGCGCTTCATCTCCAACGTCACCGAGTCCGACCGCATCTTCCTCAAGTGGGAGCGGTACCGGCCCCCCGAGTACCGAGACCTCCTCAGTTTCATCGTCTACTACAAGGAGTCGTAAGTGGTCCTTGTCCCCATCCTTTGCTTGTCCCGATCATGGAGGGCTTGGGGACCCCAGACCATGTTGTCCTCGTGCCAAGTTATGGTGACACAAGGCTGCTGGGCCCTGGAGGGTGTCGTGCAATTGGGAGGGAGTCCCAGGACCCCCCTGATGTCCAGGGTGGGTCAGACCCTTCCAGAACGTGTCGGAGTACGTGGGGCAGGATGCCTGTGGGGCGCAGAGCTGGAACGTGCTGGACGTGGACCTGCCGCTCAGCAGCGAGCAGGCGCCGGGGGTGGCCCTGCTCAACCTGCGCCCCTGGACCCAATATGCCATCTTCGTCCGCGCCATCACCCTCACCACCGCCGAGGAAGGGCGCAACTACGGGGCGCAGAGCGAGGTGGTCTACATCCGCACCATGCCGGCAGGTAAGGGGCTGGGGAGGGGGCTGGGGATGCCCGTGGTGGCCCCCCAAAGACAGACTGACACCCCTCTGTGTCCGCCCAGCCCCGACGGTGCCCCGGGACGTCATCTCCATGTCCAACTCCTCCTCCCACATCGTGGTGCGCTGGAAGCCGCCCACGCAGCGCAACGGCAACATCACCTACTACTTGGTGCTGTGGCAGCAGCTGGCTGAGGACATGGAGCTCTACATCAACGACTACTGCCACAAGGGTGAGGGCAGGATGGGGACACCAGCGGGATGGGGACACGCGTGGGATGGAGACACCAGTGGAATGGGGACGCCAGTGAGATGGGAACACCAACGTGATGGGGACACCAGCGTAATGGGGACACCAGTGAGATGGAGACACCAGTGGGTTGAGGACGCCAGTGAGATGGGAACACCAACATGATGGGGACACTAGCAGAATGGGGACACCAGCAGAATGGGAACACCAACAGGATGGGGACACCAGCGAGATGGGAACACCAACATGATGGGGACACCAGCGGAAAGAGGACACCAACAGGATGGGGACACCAGTGGGACAGAGACACCAGTGGGATGGGGACACCAGTGGGATGCGGACATGTTGGTCCCTCCTGCCGAGCCGGGCTCTGGCAGCACTGCCAGCCCTGCCCGTCTCTGCCCGCAGGGCTGAAGCTGCCCACCAGCAGTGCGGACACCCGCTTTGGGGACGGGGATGGCCCCGAGGTGGAGCAGGATGCGGACGAGCGGTGCTGCCCCTGCCGCCCGGCCGACGGGCAGCTCCGCATGGAGGGCGAAGCTGAGTCCTTCGAGAAGAAGTTTGAGAACTTCCTCCACAACTCCATCACCATCCCCAGGTGCCACCCAGGGGGTCTTCATGTCAGGGATTGTCCCCCAGGCTGGGTGCCTGGGTCTGCCCTGGGTAGGGAGTCCGGTGATAGATCTTTTAACCAATTTCCCACTGTCTCAGGCCACCCTGGAAGGTGACGTCCATCAACAAGAACGGGCAGAGGTGAGTGGGGACCACGCAAGTCTGAAGGGTCTCCCCTCCCCTGCTCAATTTTGGGGGACAACCCACGCATCCCGAGTCCCTACTGCCTCGTGTCCCCCTCTCCCGCAGGACCCCGAAGCGGCGCAGGGACGTGGTGGCCGTCACATCCCCGGCCAACACCTCCTCGGCGGAGCCGCCTGCCCCGAGCCGTGCTGGACGTGAGCCCAAGCCCGACTTCCAGATCTTCGAGGACAAGGTAGTTCGCGACCGGGTGGTGCTGTCGCGGCTGCGACACTTCACCGAGTACCGCATCGACATCCATGCCTGCAACCACGCCGCGCACACCGTGGGCTGCAGTGCCGCCACCTTCGTCTTCGCCAGGACCATGCCCGAGTGTACGTCCCACAGCCTCCACGCTCCCAAACCAGGGCCTGGCGCACGACGCCCATCTGCCTTGGTGATGCTGGGATGCTCTGGGGTCCTGGCACCTTCAGGATGGGGATTGGAGGTGGGTTGGGGTCCAGGTGGTGCCCCCAGGGGGCTGAGCACCTCTGTGCCACTCTCCAGTGCAAGCCGACAACATTCCTGGCAATGTCACGTGGGAGCCGGCCAGCAAGAACAGCGTCCTGCTGCGCTGGGAAGAGCCCAGGAACCCCAACGGGCTCATCCTAAAGTATGAGATCAAGTACAGCCGCGAGAGTGAGGTGAGAAGCCCCCTGCGGCACACCTGTCCAGCCCCAGCAGGTGGGGCTACAGAGGCTCAACCCCCATCTCATCCCATCCCATCCCACCCCATCCCCATCCCATCCATCCCATCCCATCCCGTCCCGTCCCACCCCATCCCATCACATCCTATCCCCANCCCATCCCATCCCATCCCATCCCATCCCATCCCATCCCATCCCACGTCCCTTCCCCAAGGCTTGTACAAGGCTGGGGGGGGATGAAGCCCCCTCTGCTACCTCCTCCTTGTCCCCCCCAGGAGGTCACCACTGTTGTCTGCGTCTCCCGCCACCGCTACTCCAAGTACGGGGGGGTCCACCTGGCTCTGCTCCAACCAGGCAACTACTCGGCCAAGGTCCGGGCCACCTCGCTGGCCGGCAACGGCTCTTGGACGGGGCTCATCAAGTTTTACATCCTGGGGCCAGGTACCTGCAGGGGACAGCGGGGACACCAGCAGGGTTCCCAGCCACAGGGCCCGCGTGCAGTGGGGCAGTGGGGCTGGGTAGCTGAGAGTCAGGGGTGCTGCTGGATCAGGGCATGGGGATGGTGGGGATAGTCCCCGAGCCCCGGCCCATGGCCGCCTGCTCCCGCAGCCGAGGAAGAGTCCGGCAGCTTCTACATCCTGCTCACCGTGACGCCCGTGGTCCTCATGGTGCTCATCTCTTTCCTCGCCATCTTTGTCTTCTTCTACAACAAGAAGAGGTAACGAGCCCTCCTGCGCCCCCATGGCTGGGCTGGGGCTGGATCCAGCCAAATTGGGGCTGGGGAAGGGTCATGGGGGAGGTGACACTGTGCCCTTGCCCCCATGTCCTCTGAGCGATATCCACCCCTCGCAGGAGGAACGATGGGTACCCCAGTGGGACGCTCTACACCTCGGTCAACCCCGAGTACTTCAGTGCCTCGGACAGTACGTAGGGACAGGCAGGGGTGTCCCTGTGGGGTCTGCTATCCCAGTGGTGACAGTGACAGTGATGGTGATGGTAACAGTACTGGTGATGATGACGATAACAGTAACGGTGATGATCATAGTCATGGTGATAATGGTGATGGTAATGTTGATGGTGCTAACAGTACTGGTGATGATGATAATGATGATAACTGTAATGGTGATGCTCATAGTCATGGTGATAATGGTGATGGTAATGTTGATGGTGCTAACAGTACTGGCGATGATGACGATAATTGTCATGGTGATGGTCATAGTCATGGTGGTAATGGTGACGGTAATGTCGATGATGGTAACAGTACTGGTGATGATGATGATAATTGTAATGGTGATGATGATGATAATTGTAATGGTGGTGATCATAGCCATGGTGATAATGGTGATGGTAATACTGATGGTAATAACAGTGATGGTGATGATAATGGTGATGGTGATGATAATGGTGATGATGATGGTGATGGTGACAGTGACGGTGACGATGTGGTCCCCCCTCATCCTGCAGTGTACATCCCTGACGAGTGGGAGGTGTCGCGGGAGAAGATCACGGTGATCCGGGAGCTGGGGCAGGGCTCCTTCGGGATGGTGTACGAGGGGTTGGCGCTGGGGCTGGTTGCTGAGGGAGAGGAGACCAAGGTGGCCCTGAAGACTGTCAACGAGCTGGCCACCATGCGGGAGCGCATCGAGTTCCTCAATGAGGCCTCCGTCATGAAAGCCTTCAAGTGCCACCACGTGGTAGGTGGGCAGCTGGAGGGGAGGGAGGGGACACGGAGGGGTCAGGCTGCTCAAGTGTCACCCCTCTTTGTCCCCCCAGGTCCGTCTGCTCGGTGTGGTGTCCCAGGGCCAGCCGGCTTTGGTCATCATGGAGCTGATGACACGGGGGGATCTGAAGAGCTACCTGCGCTCGCTCAGGCCTGACGCCGAGGTGAGGGGCTGGCCGGGTGCCATGGTGCCCCACGGGCAAAGGGTCACCCTGGGGGGGGTCCTGGTGTGTCCTCCCCCTGAGCCCTGAACCTGTCTGTGGTGCAGAACAACCCTGGGCTGCCGCCACCGTCGCTGAAGGACATGATCCAGATGGCGGGGGAGATCGCAGACGGCATGGCCTACCTCAACGCCAACAAGTTCGTGCACCGCGACCTGGCCGCCCGCAACTGCATGGTGTCCGAGGACTTCACCGTCAAGATCGGCGGTGGGTGGGCAGTGCCGGGCAGGCTCGCTGCCGGCCCCGCGCGCCCGCTGCTCACACCTTCCTCCTCCTCCTCTTCCTCCTCCACCAGATTTCGGCATGACCCGGGACATCTACGAGACGGATTATTATCGGAAAGGGGGCAAGGGGCTGCTCCCAGTGCGCTGGATGTCCCCCGAGGCCCTCAAGGACGGCATCTTCAACACGCAGTCTGACGTCTGGTGGGTGTTGGGGTGGGGGTACCATGCTGTGGGGAGCCCGGAGGGTGCCGGGGGGTCGCCCCCCGGCTGAGCGGTGACGTGCCGGCAGGTCCTTCGGCGTGGTGCTGTGGGAGATCGCCACGCTGGCCGAGCAGCCCTACCAGGGCATGTCCAACGAGCAGGTCCTGCGCTTCGTCATGGACAATGGCGTCCTGGAACGGCCCGAAAACTGCCCCGACAAACTGTGAGTCGGGGGGATCCCCCCGGACCCCCACCCTGCTGCGGGAACCAGGCACCCAGCCCATCACCCTGGCCTCCGGTCTCCGCAGCGGGGACACAACCCGGCTGCTGTCGGGACGGCCGGGGGGTGTCGGGACCCCCCCAAACCCACCGCGCGCCCTCTTTCCGCAGCCACGAGCTGATGTGCCTGTGCTGGCAGCAGAACCCCCGCCAGCGGCCCTCCTTCCTCCAGCTCCTCGAGACCATCAAGGACGACATGGCGCCCGCCTTCCGCACCCTCTCCTTCTTCTACAGCCCCGAGAACGGCCAGCGCGGCTCCAGCGAACCCTCCGACGCCGAGACGGATCCGTCCCCCGGGGAGGACGAGCCCCCCGTGTCCCCCCCGCCCACCCGCAAGGACCGCGGCCCCGGCCGGCTCCCCAATGGGACAGCCTGACTCTGACCCCGAGGTGTCCTCGGACCCCCACTGGACTCTCCACCCGCCCCCCGTCCCACATTGCTCCTCCGGTCGCCCCCATCGCCGGGACCCTCTGCGTTATTTATTGCTTCACGGGCCCAGCTGACGAGCGGGTGCCTTGGGAAGGAGGGGCAAGCAAAGTGTGGATGCTCCATGGGGTGCGTTTCCCTGGGAATAAATTGGGGTGCCCTGAATTAGGGAGATGGAGTCGGGGGCTGATGGTGGGGAGGAGGCCGCACTGGTCTTTCCTTATTTTTTTGGGGGGGGAGGAGAAATGGGGGTGTGAGGGCGGGGAGCGGGGTTTAGGGTTCAGGGACACCCCCCACCCGCCTGCCTCTGCTGCCGCTCCCCAGTCACCCAGCAAACAGGTCGGTAGTGTGACCCTCAGCTTTTACACGTGGGGAAACTGAGGCACGGGGCAACCCTGCAGTGGGAGATACCTGGGGCTGCCCTCACACCCCCTCCCCAGTCCTTGGCGCTGGGACCAGTGTCAGGGCGGTGCTGGTCCGCGGAAGGGGCGTCACTGTCTAACCTGTGGCCACGGGATGAATGAGAATAAACGGGAACGAAGCTCAGCCACTGCAGCGTCTGGTTTGTGGGGGTCACGGATGTGGGGGTGGCACACGGGGCTTTCCACTCCCCCCCCCCAGCCAGCCCCATCACTTCCTGCGTGTCCCAGCTGCGGCTTTGCCCTGCGGTGCCTGAACCGGGGGCGTTTCTAGGGAAAAACGTCAAAGCAGCGGAATTTGGGAGGACGTGCTGTGTAGCAGCCACCGGCTTGTTCTGCCGGGGGGGGGCTGCTGGGTGTGGCCAGTGGGGTCTCATTGGAAGGGTCACCCCGGGGGGGACCATGGGTTCCACCATGGGCTGGGGTGGGAGATGGGTCCGGGTTTGGGCCACGGGGGAGGAACGCAGGCTGAGAACACGCTCAACTCAGCGCACAGATGAGCCCCCCGACGTGCTTTGGGATGGGCTTGGGGACAGGCAGCAGCTGGGTGGGGATGGGGAACCACGGCGAGAGGGCAGCGGGTGCACATGGGCTGTGTTCTTCCTTCCCAGGGAGGAGGAGGAGGGTCCTGGCCAGGGGTGACAGCTGGGGATGGCCACTGTGCCACCAAATGTCCCCAAACCTCCAGTCTCTCTGCACCCCAACACAACGGGGTGCTGGGCGAAGAGCCCGGGCCAGTGCGACTCCCTTGTGACTTGAGATTTTTGGGGGGGGGGCGCCGAAACATCGGAAGGCTCTTGGTGGCTTTGTGAGCCTGGGGGTGCTGATGTCATCCATGTCCCTTGTCCCTTACGCTCTGCCAGCTCTGGTCTGGAGCCACGTCCTGGAGGGGAGAGGTGTGGGGGTGTGCGTGCCCCACTGGGACTGGGCGGGGGGCAGGTTTGGGGATGTGGGGTGCAGGTTTGCGGGTGCAGATGTGTGGGCAGGGTGCAGGCAGGGCACAGGTGTGCAGGCAGGGTGCAGGTACAGCACCGGGGTGCAGGTACAGCATTGGGGTGCAGGTACAGCACCGGGGTGCAGGTACAGCATTGGGGTGCAGATACAGCACTGGGGTGCAGGTACGGCACTGGGGTGCAGGTACAGCATTGGGGTGCAGGTACAGCATTGGGGTGCAGTTACAGCACCGCGGTGCAGGCAGGCGCCCCGCTGGGTGCCCATACACGAGCGGGACACCCACCCCGTGTAGTGGGGGGCGCCGGGCAGGGCTGTAACTGAACCCCCACCCCGGGACCGGGGGCTTCCCGATCCCCGAATACCGGTGAGTCCCGGCCTGGGGGGGGCCGGTCCTGCTCCTCCATCCCCGCCCGCGGGTCGGGGGGGTCTCCGGGGCCGGGGCGGTGCCGGGGCGGGGGGAGCCGCTCGGCCCCTCCCGGGGGGCCGATCCCTGCGCTGCTTTTAAGCCCCGTGCTCGGGCTGCCCGGCAAGTGCGAGGGAGGCGGCACCGGGTCCGGCACCGGGTCCGGCATCGGGATCGGGACCGGGTCCGGCCCCGCGATGCCGCCGCTGCCCGCCTGGCTCTGCCTGGCCGCGCTGCTGCTGCCGCTGCCCCTGCCCGCCCCGGGCGCTGCCGGTCCCTGCCCCCGGCCCTGCCGCTGCCCCCGGGCCGGTTCCCTGCTCTGCCGGGAGCCCGGCACTGTGGACAGCCTGGCCCAGCTGCTGGGAGCCCACAGCTTCACCGACGTGTGAGTGGGGCTGGGAGCGGTGGGGCTGGGGTTGGTGGGGCTGAGGGATGCAGGGATGGGGCGGGGGAGGGAGGGATGGGGTTGGGGAGGTAGGGATGGGGCGGGGGAGGGAGGGATGGGGTTGGGGAGGTAGGGATGGGGCGGGGGAGGGAGGGATGGGGTTGGGGAGGTAGGGATGGGGCGGGGGAGGGAGGGATGGGGTTGGGGAGGTAGGGATGGGGCGGGGGAGGGAGGGATGGGGTTGGGGAGGTAGGGATGGGGCTGGGGATGCAGGAGTGGGGCTGAGGGGTGTAGGGATAGGGCTGGGGATGTAGGGATGGGGCTGAGGGATGCAGGGATGGGGCTGGGGAGGTAGGGATGGGGCTGGGGATGCAGCGATAGGGCGGGGGAGGTAGGGGTGGGGGGGGGGGGAGGGGGGGGGGGAGGGGGGGGGGGGGGGGGGGGGATGTAGGGATGGGGCTGGGGGCAGCGACGCTGGGGGACAGGGCAGTGGGACTGGGGGTGGCAGAGCTCCGGAGCGGTGTGATGGGGCAGGGAAATGCAGGGATAGGGCTGGGGGCGATGGGGGTCAGGGACCGGGCAGAGGGGCTGGGGGTGATAGGGCTGAGGGATGCAGGGATGGGGTTGGGGCTCGGGGACAGGGTGATGGGACTGGGTATGATGGAGCTCAGGGATGGGGTGAAGGAGCTGGGAGTGACAGAGCTCGGGGACAGGGTGATGGGGCTGGGGACGATGGGGCTCAGGGATGGGGCGATGGGGCTGGCTAGGGCAGGGTTGGAGCAGGAGCACTATGGGGCTGAGACCACAGCACTGGAGCTGGATCTGGGGCAGTGCTGGGGCTGGGATAGCTGTGGGGAGCTTGGCAGGAGGTTTTGGGGGGCTACAAAGATGGGGGGTCCCTGCTGCATCCCCCCAGGGAGTGAGGGGTGGGGGGCAGCCCCTTGCCCCCTCTCGCAGCGATGCCGGGGGTCCCCGTGCAGGGAGCACCCACACTGTGACAGGCAGGGCCAGAGTGCGAGAAGGGACTGTCACCTTGCCCCAGGGTCCGTGAGCTGGGACACCGAGGGGGTTTGAGGGGGTCCCCAGAATTTGCTGGGTGGGGGGGGTCTCCTCTGCTCTTGCTCATCCCGCTGCTCCAGGACACGAGCTGGGGAGAGCGGGGCTGACGCGAGCAGAGGCGAGGAGGGTGCTTCGGGGTTTATGGGGTGATGGGTGACACTGGGGTGCCGGGACTCCCGTGTCCTCCCCACACCGCAGCTGTGACCGTGCCGCATCGCCTGGGGCTGGCTGCGGCATGTCTCCGTGCCTCAGTTTCCCCACATGCTGGGGGATGCTGTGCGGCGAGGCGCTGCCAGCTCTTTGTTCACTGACGGGTGGGGCCGGTGATGTGGGGATGATGGGTTCCCCGAGAGACCCCCGGCTGTCCCCCTACCCCGGCCACTCTCATCCCCACAGCCTTGTCCATGAGGGTGGTGGTAGGGACCCCGCACCCTATGGATGAGGGTCAGAGCCCCCCACTTCCCACTCACCTCTGGCTGCCCAGGGGAAACTGAGGCACAGTGGGGCAGCTCAGCCCCTTCGCTGTCCCATTCCCTGCCTGCGGGCTGGCACAGGGTAGTGCGGGCACATCCTGGGGAGGGGGACAGCCGTGTCACCTCTGCTCCCCCTGCCCCATGCTTTGCTGGCAGCCCCTGGCATGGGGGAGGTCCTGGGGCTGCTCCCCGATTCCCCCTCGTTTACTCTCTAGTGTCATCGAGAACCAGCCGACGCTGATGAACTTGACCCGGGCTGACACCAGGATGCTGCGGGACCTCAGGAGCCTGTGAGCGCCCCGGGGTGGGGTCCCTGCACAGGGAAATGGGGGGGGCTGGTGATGGGGGCTCCCTGGTGCTCCCAGGATGGGGAGTTGGGGTCCGCAGTGCGGGTGCTCAGCGCTTCCCTCCCCCAGCACCATCTCCAGCTCGGGGCTGCAGCACGTCTCCACCGACGCTTTCCAGGACACCCCCAGACTGAGCCACGTGTGAGTATCCCTCCCCACATCCCTTCCCCAACACACCCCCCCTCCCATTTTGGGTCATCCCCGCGGGCGCTGGGTCCTGGTGCAGGGTGGCTGGTCCCTGCACCCCGCACGATCGATGGTGTCCCTGCCAGCCCGGGGGGGTTGTGTGGGGCTTCGCCTCTGAATGGGAAACCATCGATCGGGGCAGGAGTGCAGGGAGCTGCTCCCCCCGGGAGCTCCGCGCTGTCCCTGCGTGGGAGGGGACCCCAGAGAGCAGGGGGTGACCCTGGTGTGGGGTGCGTGGGGCTCCCCGCTGGCAGGGAGGTGCCTGAACGCTGCGCTCGGTTGCGCCTGGCAGGGGCGGTTTTGCTTGGTCACGGTGTGACAACAGTGGCACTGGCACGACAACGGTGGCCCTGGTGCTGCCTCATAGCCTGGCATGTGCTGGACCCCTTAAAGGGTTAGGGGGTGATGTGGGACTGGGTGTGTGGGGGGAAGGGGTGGCTGATGGGGTCTGTCCCAACAGGAACCTCTCCTACAACGCGCTGCACAGCCTCTCCTGGAAAACCTTCCAGCATCTGCCCCTGCAAGAGCTGTGAGTGATGGGGTGGGAAAAGGCGAATCCGGAGCTTCCCCTGCTGGGGCTGCAGCCCCGGGGGGACACGGAGGCTGCAATGGGGCTGGGGACGTGCCCTGGTTGCGGTTGATGATCCGCCAGCTCCGACAGCCGCGGGCATGGGGACGGGGATGGGATGGCACGCGTGGCACGGCGCCTGGCCCTGGGTGCATCGCCCTGCCCGGGAGCTCTCGGTGCAGGATCGGTGCAGCCAGGGCTGGGGATGCCGCGGCTGACCCCGCTGGGGATGCACGGCCCCGCGCCTGAGCCACCACAGCCCGTGTCAACCGCTGTCCCCGTCCCAGCGTCCTGGTGGGAAATCCCTTCAACTGCTCCTGTGGTGTCCGCTGGCTGCAGCTCTGGCAGAACGGGAGCCGGGCCGAGCCGGGGACCCAGCCGCTGAGCTGCTGGGAGGGCAGCGTCCTGGTGCCACTGGGCAGCCAGCCCCTCCGCACCTGCGGTACGTGCCAGGGCACCCCAACACCTTTGGGTGCTTGTCCCCGCTTCCTGAGCCACTCGGCTGGGGACAGCGCGGGGCAGAGCAGGGAGGTGACCCCGCTCGCCCCCTCTCCTTTGCAGAGCCCCCGACCGTCCGCATCGAGCCCCCCGAGGCGATGCTGCGCCAAGGGGACAGCGTCAACCTCACCTGCCGCATCGCGGCCGAGCCGCCGGCCACCGGGGAATGGCTGGTCCCCGATGGGGGATCCGAGCGGCCCGTCGTCACCAAGGCAAGACCGTCCCCGCCACAGCGTCCCCTGGGATGCAGGCGCCGGCACAGCTCTCGGGGGGCTGTTTGCTCACCCCATCCTGGTGCCCCCCGCAGCTCTCGGACCGGGAGATTGTCCTGGAGATCAGCAACATCTCCTCCCGCCTCAACCACCAAGACCTGACGTGCCGGGCGGAGAACGCGGCGGGGTCGGCAGAGGACAGCGTGATGCTGAACGTCACCTGTGAGCAACCCGGCGGGGACCGGCGCGGGGTCCGGGTGAGGGGCCCGACTCGGGGGCCCACTCGGCGTTGTCTCCCCCAGTCCCCCCCGTGATCCTGCTCCTGCACGAGGCCGTCCCGCGGCACTTCTGGTGCATCCCCTTCTCGGTGGACGCCAACCCCGTCCCCAGCATCCGCTGGCTCTTCAACGGCTCGGCGCTGGCCGAGGGCCCCTACATCCACACGCGCATCATGGAGTACGAGCACAACTCCACCGTCCTGCACGGCTGCCTGCAGCTCAACCGGCCCACGCACGTCAACAACGGCAACTACACCCTCCTGGTGCGCAACCCCCTGGGCTCCGCTGCCCGCAGCGTCCAGGGCCGCTTCATGGACAACCCCTTCAGCTTCAGCCCCGAGGAGCCCATCCCCGGTGGGTGCCGAGTTGGGGGGCTGCCTGGGGGGGTCCCCTCGCTGGTCCCTGTGGGTGGGCTGTGCCGTAGCTCTCTTTGCGCTGCTGTGGTGTCTGGCCCTGCCTGGTTGCTCTGAGCGAGCCCCTGCGTGCCTCAGTTTCCCCATGGAGGGAGGAGGATGACGGGGTGCTCTCACCTGGGGAACAATGAGTCCCATGCGTGCCTCAGTTTCCCCAGGGTGGGAGGAGGAGGACGGGGTGCTCTCACCTGGGGAACAATGAGTCCCATGCGTGCCTCAGTTTCCCCAGGGTGGGAGGAGGAGGACGGGGTGCACTCGCTTGGGGAATAATGAGTGTTTCTCCTTTCTCTCCCCCTCTGGGCTGCGCCAGTGTCTCTGTTCCCGCCGGGTGAGTGACGGAACACGATGCTCCCTGCGGGGTCCCCTTTGCCATGGCCCCCCCCAAACCAAGCATCCCCCCACACCGGGGCTGATCCTGGGGTATCCTCACCCTGCAGCGAGGGTGCGGAGTCATTGCAGGGGTGTTACCATCCCGGGTGTCCCCCCCACTTGCCAGGACCACCCCAGGGGATGGGGACCCCCCCACCCTACGCTCACCCCACACCCGTCTCCCTGCCCCAGGCACCAGGAACAGCTCGCTGGAGGGGCCCGTGGAGACAACGGACGAACACACGTTTGGGGTGAGGAGCTGGTTTGGTTTGGGGGGGGCCAGGACACCCAGAGGAAGGTGGGACAGGTCCTTAGGGCACAGCCCAGCCAGAGCCAAATGGGATGGGGACATGCGATGGGGATGACGGGGACAGTCACGGTGCCTCAGTTTCCCCCGCGGCAGTTTATGGGATCTGTGGCCATCTCATCCCCGCAGGGCGGGGAAAAGGGACCCGGTGGGACCCCAACCTGAGCCTTGTCCCTGCTGTCACCAGGTCTCGGTGGCTGTGGCGCTGGCCGTATTTGCCTGCCTCTTCCTCTCCGTCATGCTCATCGTGCTCAACAAGTGTGGGCGCCGCTCCAAGTTCGGCATTAACCGTGAGTCCCCCCCGCATCGCCCGGTGCCGCAGGGACCGAGCTGCGGCACAGGGACACCCCCGTTCCTGCATCCCTGGGGCGGCCGAGGCCGTGCCGGCTGCCGGGGGTCAGGGCGCGGCTGTGGGGTGACAGCCCCTGGGGGGACCAAACCGTGGGGGGGGGGACTGTGGATGGGGCCCATAGGGGGGTGCCAGCCCCCCCAGCAGGGCGGGAGCAGCTGCTAATTCACTCCTGGAATGGATTCAGCCTCTAAATGGGTTTGATCGGGCTGCCGGGCCCCCGGGGGCCGGCTGGGCTGGGGGGGATGCTCGGCAGAGCCTGGCACTGGCTGCACTGGCTGGGGGGGTTTATGGGACCCCCCCAATGGCCTTGTCCCTGTCCCCGCAGGCTCGGCGGTGCTGGCCCAAGAGGACGACCTGGCCATGTCCCTGCACTTCATGAACCTGGGCAGCAGCCCCTTGTCCTCGACCGAGAGCAAACTGGAGGGGCTGAAAACCAACTTCATCGAGAACCCCCAGTATTTCTGCGATGCCTGTAAGGGTTTGGGGGGGGGCGCTGAGCATCCTCCCCTGCACCCATCCCCAGCCTGGGGCGGGGGGAAAGATGAGTGGGTGTCCCCCCCTAGGCGTGCACCACGTGCAGCGGCAGGACATCGTGCTCAAGTGGGAGTTGGGCGAAGGCGCCTTCGGGAAGGTTTTCTTGGCCGAGTGCTACAACCTCCTCCCGGAGCAGGAGAAGATGCTGGTGGCCGTGAAGGTGAGGAGGGGACGGTGCCGGGCGGGGGGGAGGTCCCTGTGGCGGAGGCGGGGGGGTTCGGTGCCAGGTTGACCCCGTGTGCCGGCAGGCGCTGAAGGAGGTGACGGAAAGCGCCCGCCTGGATTTCCAACGCGAGGCCGAGCTGCTGACGGTGCTGCAGCACGAGCACATCGTCAAGTTCTACGGCGTCTGCACCGAGGGCGAACCCCTCATCATGGTCTTCGAGTACATGAAGCACGGCGACCTCAACCGCTTCCTCAGGTGGGCTGGGGGGTCCCATCCGTGCCCCCCCATCCCCCCCCATCAGCTCCATCAGTGCCGCGGCGCAGCCAGCTTGCTCCCTGCTAATGCAGCCCTCCTTGCAATATTGATTAGATTAGCTGTCTGAGAGGCTTAAATAGAGAGAGATTGGCCATCAGCTGGAATAAGCAGAGACTTTTCGATTGCCCCCCCAGGTATTGCTGCGAGACGGGGGGGGCTGCCAGAGGCATCGCTTTAGTGGCCGCGCGATGAGCTCTGAGACGTGGCTTTTATGATTATTGTGATGGGACTTGGCATTAATGGTTCTGCCGAGCAGAACCGCCCCCCCCCCGCCAGCTCCCGGCCGCGGCCGCTCCGGCACGGCTGTCAGCCGCGCTCGCCATCAAAGGAGGAACGGCTGGAGGGGCCGGAGCCGCGCTGGCCCCCGCCGGCCTCGCACGGCCCTGTCACACGCGTCGCTGCGCTTTCGCACCCGGCCGGTGTGGGCTCGCGCCCGCCGACGCACGGCTTCCCCGGCCTGGCGGGCCGGGCGTCTGCACGCACATGCACAGCTGTCCCGTGTGTGCTGTTCCTGGTGTGTGTGCACGCGTGCGTGTGCACCTTTCCAGTGTGTGAGCACACGTGTGTGTGTGTGCCTTTCCTGTGTGTGAGCACATGCGTGCGTGCGCCTTTCGTGTGTGTGCGCCTTTCCTGTGTGTGAGCACACGTGTGTGCACCTTTCCTGTGTGTCTGCATGCGGGTGTGCGCCTTTCCCGTGTGTGAGCACGTGTGCATGCAGCTTTCCTGTGTGTGTGCACACGTGTGTGTGCGCCTTTCCTGTGTGTGTGCACATGTGTGTGCTCTTCCCTGGTGTGTCTGCACCTTTCCTCTGTGTGTGCACATGCGTGCGTGCACCTTTCGTGTGTGTGCGCCACTCCTGTGTGTGTGCACGCGTGTGTGTGCGCCTTTCCTGTGTGTGTGTGCACGCGTGCATGCGCCTTTCCTGTGTGCATGTGCACGCGTGCATGCACCTTTCCTGTGTGTGTGCGCGCGTGTGTGTGCGCCTTTCCTGTGTGTGTGCACGTGTGTGTGCTCTTCCCTGGTGTGTCTGCACCTTTCCTGTGTGTGTGCACACGTGTGTGTGTGCACCTTTCCTGTGTGTGTGTGCACGCGTGCATGCGCCTTTCCTGTGTGTGTGTGCACGCGTGTGTGCCTTTCCTGTGTGTGAGCACATGCGTGCGTGCGCCTTTCGTGTGTGTGCGCCTTTCCTGTGTGTGTGTGCACATGTGTGTGTGCGCCTTTCCTGTGTGTGTGCACATGTGTGTGCTCTTCCCTGGTGTGTCTGCACCTTTCCTCTGTGTGTGCACATGCGTGCGTGCACCTTTCGTGTGTGTGCGCCACTCCTGTGTGTGTGCACGCGTGTGTGTGCGCNCACGTGTGCTTGTGCCTTTCCTGTGTGTGCACACGTGTGTGTGTGCCTTTCCTGTGTGTGTGCGCACTTGAGTGCACCTTTCCTGTGTGTGTGCACACGCGTGTGTTGTGTGCACCTTTCTGTGTGTGTGCACACATGTGTGTTTCGTGCGCGCACCTTTCCTGTGTGGTTCTCTTCCCTGGCGTGTCTGTGCGCATGTGCGCACTTTTCCTGTGTGTGTGCACACGTGTGTGTGCACCTTTCTGTGTGTGTGCACACATGTGTGTGCTTTTCCCTGATGTGTCTGCATGCGTATGCACCTTTCCTGTGTGTATGCACACGTGTGCGCGCACCTTTCCTGTGTGTGTGTGTGCACACGTGTGTGTGCACCTTTCCTGTGTGTGTGCACACGTGTGTGGCCCTTCCCTGGCATGTCTGCACGTGTGTGCACCTTTCCTGTGTGTGTGCACACGTGTGTGTGCGCCTTTCCCGTGTGTCTGCACGTGTGCGTGCTCTTCCCTGGCGTGTCTGCACGCGTGTGCACCTTTCCTCTGTGTGTGCGCACACGTGTGCGTGCTCTTCCTTGGTGTGTCTGCATGTGTGTACACCTTTCCTGTGTGTGTGTGCACACATGTGCGTGCCCTTCCCTGGCATGTCTGCACGTGTGCGCACCATTCCTGTGTGTGTGTGCACACATGTGCATGCTCTTCCCTGGCATGTTTGCATGTATGTGCTCACCCTTCCCCTGTGTGCCTGCACGTGTGCACGCCCCTCCCTGACATGCATGCACACATGTGCACACCTTTCCCCTGTGCATGCACACGCATGTGCATGCTCTTCCCTGGCATGTGTGCGCAGACCTGCACGCTGTTTCCCTCTGTGCGCACATATGTGTGCACACTCTTCCCTGTCATGTGTGCACATACACATATGTGCTTCCCCTCTGTGCACACACACAAGGTAAGGTGTGCATACGTGTGCATGCCAGGGAAGGACACACGTGTGTGCATACACATGTGCACGTCCTTCCCTGCCGTGCACACATGCACATGTGTATGCCCTTCAAGTGCACGCATGTGCACTAGTGCACACGTTTCCCCTGTGCACGCACACATATGCACGCCCTTCCCTGCAATCTGTGCATATATACGCACATATATACATGTGTATACTGTTCTGTGCATGTGCACACCATTCCCTGGCACGCATGCACATATATGCATGCCCTTCCCTGCAATCTGTGCATATATACGCACATATATACATGTGTATACTGTTCTGTGCATGTGCACACCATTCCCTGGCACGCATGCACACATATGCACGCCCTTCCCTGCAATCTGTGCACATATACACATATATATACGTGTGTATACCGTTCCCCGGTATGTGTGGGCATATGTGCACGCGTTTCCCCTCTGCATGTGCACACCCTTCCCTGACACGCATGCACACATATGCACGCCCTTCCCTGCAATCTGTGCATATATACGCACACATATACATGTGTATACTGTTCACCGGTATGTGTGGGCATATGTGCACGCTCTTCCCCCCTGCATGTGCACACCCTTCCCTGACACGCATGCACACGCGTGCATTTCCTTCCCCGGCATCTGTGCACACGTGCACGCGTGTGCACATTCCTCCCTGCACGTGTGTGCACATTTGCACACCCTCTCTGGCACACAGCTCTATATGCTCGCGCACACATCGCCCCACATCATTCCCGGCCCCTTTCCGAGTTGCCCCCGTGCCCCCGCAGGTCCCACGGCCCCGATGCCAAGATGCTGGACCAGGGGCAGGGGCAGCCCCGCGGGCAGCTGACGCTGAGCCACATGCTGCAGATCGCCACGCAGATCGCCTCGGGCATGGTCTACCTCGCCTCCCTCCACTTCGTCCACCGCGACCTGGCCACCCGCAACTGCCTGGTGGGCCACGAGCTGGTGGTGAAAATCGGCGATTTCGGCATGTCCCGGGACATCTACAGCACCGACTATTACCGGGTGAGCGGGACGGTGAGCTGCACCCCCCACTTCCAGCTCCGCGCTCAATTTTCCCGTTTAGCTGCTGGCCCCCAACCCGCCTCCACCTGTATTTAATGGGAGATGTGCTTAATAAGCAGGGTTAGGGCTGGGGAGGTGACTTGGGGGTGTCCCTGCCCCACCGACACCCCCGCTGCCGGCAGGTGGGGGGCAGGACCATGCTGCCCATCCGCTGGATGCCCCCGGAGAGCATCCTCTACCGTAAATTCACCACCGAGAGCGACATCTGGAGCTTCGGCGTGGTGCTCTGGGAGATCTTCACCTACGGGAAGCAACCCTGGTACCAGCTCTCCAACACCGAGGTGAGCGGGTGCGGAGGGTGAGGATGGTGCCGACCCCCAACACGGGGGTGCCAACCGCCCCCCACCCCGCCCCGGCTCCATCCCCATCCCTTCTTGCGCAGGCCATCGAGTGCATCACGCAGGGCCGGGAGCTGGAGCGTCCCCGCGCGTGTCCCCCCGAGGTGTACGGCATCATGCAGAGCTGCTGGCAGCGGGAGCCGCAGCAGCGCCGGCCCGTCAAGGACATCCACAGCCGCCTCCAGGCCCTCGTCAAGACCCCCCCCGTCTATTTGGACATCCTGGGCTAAGCGGGGACCCCCACCCCGCTTCGCCTCCCCGCTGCACCCACCCCACACCAGCCCTCCCCGCTGTGGGGGGCACAGCTCACCCTGCCGGGGGGGTCCAACCCCTGTCCGTGACCCAGCAGAGCCCCCCGGACTGATGCTCTGATGGGGGGAGAGGACTAAAACTTTATTTATGATGGCAAGTGCCAGCCCACCCCCCCCGGGAGCTGCAGGGCTGAGGGGGGGACCCCAGAAGCTGTGTCTCCCGGGGTTGTGCCCATGTCCCCCACAGTTCTGGCTGTGCCACGTGGCTCCTTGGCATTTCCTTGGCATCTCTTGGCTGGTGTGGGTTTGTTTTGGGGGGCAGAGCTCAGACCCCCCCCCCCCAGCACTGGATCCGGGGGGCTCGGCTGTGCCGGGGATTTGGGGGTACCCCGTGGCTTGGCTGCTCCCTCGTCCTCGCTTTGGGGACACCCCGCGCTCGTTTGCTCTGCAGCAAAACCGTTCGATAATAAAACCATCCGTCTCCCCCCGCGCTGGGACCTCGCTGCGCCGGGGGGGTCCGCTGGGCACGGGGTGGGACTGAGGGGTTTTGGGGAGAAAGAGGAGCCTTTTGGAACTGGGAGGCTCTGGCGGGGGAAGAGAACCTGGAGGGGATTTGCTGGTGGGGGGGGGGGCGGGTCATGCTGCCCCCCCCCAGCATCCCACTCCAACCCAAAAATGGATTTTTGGCTGTGCTGTAGGGACCACCCTGGGCACCCCTGCAACCCTGAGATGCTTCACTGTACCCTGGCCCGGATGCCTGGGTCCCCCAGCCAAGGGCTCAGGGGGGTAGGAGGGACAGGACTTTGCAGCACAAAGGCCCAAAGAAGCCACCCACCCCCCCAAAAAAAGATCAAAGCTGCCCCTTTCCCCGTGCCCCCTCATCGGGACTGGGGGTTATCGCGTGCCCTTCAGCCTCCGCTCCATCATCCCTCCCCAGGCCCTCCGGCCACCCTGGTAATGGTGGAGACCTGGATCTGACCGTAATGGAGCTGAATTGATTTCATCTGGCTAATTAGGCAGCACAGGCAGGGCCCTGGCAGCTCCTTTGTTACCCACCGCCACCCGAGATAAGCAGGAGGAAAGCAGGGCCACAGGGGAAACTGAGGCACGAGGCGGAGCGGCCGGGGGGCCATGACGGGTGCCGAGGGGCTCGGGGCCGGCGTGGTGCACGGCGCAATGTGGCATGGTGAAAGCTGGGGGAACCCGGAGCCGTCTCCAGCGTCCCGCAGCCTGTCACCCGTCCCAAACCCGCGGTGGGGCCGCGTCCACCCCCAGCCCGGGACGTGGGTTCCCCTGTTTGACCCCAAATCTTTGCTGAGGGTCCATCCCCGGAGCCGTGCACACAGGATCCGGCACAGCCCCCCCACCTGCAGCCCCCCCACCTGCAGCCCCCCCCACCTGCTTCCTTGGGGTCTCTCTAATCGCTGCCAATGCTGATTTATGGCCTTTTTTCCCTCTTATCTAATTTGAGGAAGGAACAAGATTACAACCTTGAGCTTTTCCAGCCCCACGCCGCAGATTGCCGCAGACCAACGCCCCAAACGGGACCTTGTGTGGTGCGGACCCCCCCCCGCCCCGAGCAGGGTTGATTTCCCCACATCCGTGCCTCAGTTTCCCCCACAGGGTGGCCGTGCCTCAGTTTCCCTCTTGGGGCAGTCAGGGAAGGGTTAAGCCCCCCCAAGCTGCTTTCCCTGAAGGGTTCAGCTCTGATTGATTTTATTCTCCCCCCCCCTCGCCCCGTTCCTGCCGCAGTTTCTCCATTTCACCCGCTCCGGGGGGAGCGGTAATGGACTCTGGCAATGAGGTAATTAACGGCTCCGCTGGCTGGCAGAGCTGCCCCCACAGCGGCCCTGCGGCCTGGCCCCGCTAACGAGGGTTAATGAGGGTTGGGGGGGCCCGGGCCCGATCCTGCCTTTTGCAGCCAACAAAGCCACTGGTGACCCATGGCCGCACCCTGCACGGGGGGTCCCACCCTGGGGGGGTCCCACCCGGGGGGGTCCCACCCTGCTCCTCCCGCTCCCCAGTGCTTCCAGTTCTGCTCCCTGGGGGGTCCCACCCCCCCAGCAGCCCCTAAGGGGGCCCCCACGTTCCCCCTAAAGGGACCGGCCATGTGCTTTTGTGTTCCCCACCCAGGGATGGGGCAGCTTATTTGGGGGGACATCAGGGCTGCGGATGCAGCTGCATCCCAGCGCTGTGGGTCCCAGGGGGGCTGAGCTCCGGTCAGACCCTGCGCAGCCCCCCCTGGCCGCCCCTAAGTGCACTTGGGGGTCCTCATCCCCTCCGGCACCGGGGGGTCTCGGGGGGGCTGCAAAGGCATCTCAGCGCTAATGAGGCGTAGCTGAAGTGCTGCTGAAGTGTCCCCGAGCAATATTTCCCCATCACCCTGGGGACACCTTACTTAAGAGCAGCAGAGCTGGGGGGTCACTTCCACACCAGGTCCCTGGCTCCGGATGTCCCCAGCTTGTCCCGACCCCGATGTCCCCAGCCCGGGACCCCTTTGTACCCACAGCCCCCGTGGTCTCGGTGCCTGACCCTGCTCCGGGAAGCGCCGTTTTGGGGTGGCTGCGATGGACCCCGGCTGCGGGTGGGCTTGATCCTAATGGAGCCCCGGGGTGGGCTGTGGGGGGGAGCGGGTGAGCCGCGCTGGGATGTGAAAATCGTTATGAGTGATTAGAGCTATTACTGTAACGAGGAGAGGCAATTAACGGCGCCTTGACATCAGTTGAGGCCAGCTAATGCACGTGTGCTCGCTGGGAGCAGGGGGTGGCCGGGCATGGGGGGGCAACACGTGCTGGTGAGATTCTTGGCCGGGGTCCCGGGATGGGGGTGACGTGGGCAGGATCCCACGGTGAGGGGGGTGAAACGTGGCTGGGGGTCCCGGGATGTAGCCGGGACACATGGCCGGGATCCCAGGGATCCAGGGGTGACACAAGGGCAGAGATTGTGGGATACGAGGTTGATGCAGCATCAGGAATCCCGGGACGGAGGGATGCAGGAGAAACACATGGCCAGGGATCCCAGTAACAGAGGGACGGGGCGTGTCTGGGATGCAGGGGCGATGTGTGCCCGGGATGCCGGGATGACGGGATGATGTGTGCCCAGGATGCAGGGATGGCGAGATGATGTGTGCCTGGGATGACAGGATGCTGGGATGATGGATGCCTGGGATGCTGGGATGGCGAGATGATGTGTCTGGGATGCTGGGACAATGTGTGCCTGGGATGCTGGGATGCTGGGATGATGTGTACTCAGGATGCTGGGATGATGTGTGCTCAGAATGCTGGGATGGCGAGATGATGTGTGCCCGGGATGCCGGGATGATGGGTACCCAGGATGCTGGGACGATGTGTGCCCGGGATGCTGGGATAATGGGTGCCCAGGACGCTGGGATGATGGGATGATAAGTGCCCACGGTGCAGGGACGATGTGTGCCCAGGCTGTAAGGATGATGTGTGCCTACAATGCTGGGATGGCGGGATGATGGGTGCCTGGGATGCTGGGATGATGGGTGCCTAGGATGCTGAGATGGCGGGATGATGTGTGCCCAGGATGCTGGGATGGCGAGATGATGTGTGTCCGGGATGCCGGGATGATGGGTGCCTGGGATGATGGG
>VWYH01006863.1:0-69282 GCA_013399365.1 Pampusana beccarii
TGGTTTCTTCTCCTGAGTAGCAAATGACAGGACTAGAGGAAGATTTCTAGATTTTTTAAATTTCTCCTAAATCCTTATCTACTTGGAAGACCAGACAGAAAATGCTACCATGGAATAAGCTTTTTTTCTTTTTTCTACTAATTCCAGATTCTTCTGGTTAATACAAATTGTGCATGCAAGCAGAGATTTTTATAAAGCCTCTTGTAGTATGTCCACATGTTTTTAAGGTTAGAAAAAAAAAAATCTAACAAACTTTGACTTTTACTGCATAAAAAAGGATGTCTAGTTGCCCCAGATAAACTTCCATCAACGCAGGAGTTTTATGCCTCCTCATCTACCCAGATCTCTCTCTAACAGTTAGTACATGAGGCTGATACAGTTTTGGTTTTCAACCTTGAACAGACTGAATGTTCAGGCCCTGTTAACAGGATGTTCACAGCACTGTTTGAGATAGATGTCTGGCCATCTCCTTTCTGGCCTTTCATCTTTGCAAGTATTCAAAACATCTTCGCCTGAGCTGCTGTCTTATACTTCTGCCTGTGTCAGCCTTTTTCATATTTTGTTATATCTACATCTATCTGCCTCAGCGAAAGAAAAAAAAAAGTAACAGGAAGTAACAGGAGGTCATATTCAATAAATTTAGCAGAGTTCTTTGACAGAGTGAATGAGTATGTGGTGAAACACAATGCAGTTAACCTATTTTGCTTTTTCAAGACACATTATGAAATCTGAGCTGTCAAGAAGAAAATTTAAGAAGAAGACATTTAAATTTGTTGATAACCAAATAAGAGGTAGGAAATGAAAGAAAGAAGTCAGTGCTGGTGATCCGACTTTGATCATATGCTGTTCAACACATTTAGAAATATGGAGTAAACATTAATTATTAGCAAACTGACTTCTTAAATGGAACAAAGTTATTTACAATAATCCAAATTCAAGCTAATGAATGAGTACTAGAAAGATCTCATTATATTAATTGATCCAGAGGTACAGAGACAGATGTTTTATAGAGAAATCCTCTTTTCCTGTTCTCTTCTCTGTGCACCTGGTATTTTTTCCACCCAAATTAACTTTAATGCCTTCTCTCCTGCTGCAGTTTGGGAAGTCTGATTCTTTTCCATGCCAAGGTTTTTTCCCTTGCCTTTTTTCCCTTCAAATAGGGTTAATTGAAATAAAGTTCTGTCATTTTCCAACTTGCCTTTCATCATTGTCTCCTCGCTTCCTTCATTGCTGAAATAATATCCCATATCCTGTTCTACACTTTACAATCTCATCATAGTTTATGGGGGCTTGGGAGGGGGGGGCACTGTATTTTATTATCTCTTTGTAAAGCGTGACATAAATTCATAGTGCTACATGCTCAATATTTAATAAACATGTGATACCATAAAATTAACAACTCACATTCTTGCCAAGGTGCTCATTTGGCAGAAAACCTAGACTCAGGTCCAGATGGGCTCTGCATTATGAAATCACTCTGCTATTCAAATTTTGATAGAAATGCTCAGGCTCTGTATTTTGACAGCCTCCACACGAACTGTTTTTGGCTTGTGCCGCTGTTCCCAATAAAACAGTTGATGAAGAAATGGCAGATTGAGTTCTCTCTCTCCATGTGCTTCTGTACCAACAAATCAGGAACCTTCATCAGACACATGTGATTAGGAAAAAAAAAAAAAAAAAAAGTGTGTATAGGAGGAATAAAATTCTTAACATGCTGTGTACTTTTTTTTAAACTTACATTTATTCCATTGAACCTTGACCTATCCCAAAGGTAACAAAAGTAGGAATGCTATTACTTGAGGTGGCCTCTTATTTTATATAATTAAGGCAGAGAGAGGGATGCTCTGAGAAAGATGGTTGAAATCGTATGTAGGCTGTACCGTCCCTTAGAGAGGTCTAGCTGTGCCAATTACTTCTGGCAGAAACCTAGTGACAGCATTTCTAGCTTAGATGGTTGCCTAAATTTGAGTGGCTTGGAAGTGCTTGTACCTGTCTGGATGACTCCCTGCTAGTATATTGTAAAAATAGCATTTCACTAAAGAGAAAATGCATTTTTAAAATAATTTTATATTTCTATGTTAATGCGTTTTTTGCAAAATACAAACCAAACTAACAGGTTTCATGTTTCAATATAGAAGTCTTTTTTTCCTGTCATTGGTAAAATACATTCAAATCTTGCATACTAACTGCATTCCACTAGAAAACATAATTCTTGTATGAATAAAAACAAGAACAACTTTGAGAGCTTCAGTGGTAATGAGTTTAAATGATTTACAAAGTGATTCACTCAGTTCCTTTGTAATTCTATCTGTAAAGCTCAATGAAAGACATTATGACAACACAAAGATCAGATAAGGAAGAAAAAACAGAATTGCTAAAAATGGCACATAGTAAGTTTCAGGAAACAGTTGAATATGTAATGTAAAAACTAGATTACATTGGGAATATCTAGAGTTCAGAGAAATTTCCCTTCTTATTCAACTCATTCTGCATGATATCTTTATACCACGCACGTATAGTGATAAAATGAACAGCCTGGTTAAATTCTAACTTACATGTATGTACAACTGACTATGTCTTCCTTGAGTGTCTCTATCAGTAAAGAAATACGAGGAGCTAAATTACCTCTACAGTGTTCTGTAGAGGTTCACCTTCATAGGAAAAAGAGGGACATATTGATAATTGCAGCCAAGGGTATGGCTTTAACATAGGTCAGCTTTAATCTCTCTACTGTCAATGACAATAGCAGTGAGAGAGGGACTGAGAAAGGCCGACGTGAGGCAACAGCTTGGGTTATACTATGAATGCTACGTACTCACCTGTAGCAAAGTTGTGTGCCACCATATGTTCATTCCCACTGTTAACCACAACAGCTCTTATACAAAATACTATGGTATTGGAGGTGTCTACTTACAGTCCTGCTGTCTGATGTCAATGAGAATACATGCAAATGATATACCTGGTGCAAAATAATAAAAAAACCTACTAAGTTATTTGGTATCTATTACAAATAAATAGATATCTTGATATAATTTTGTTGACTTTACTTCTAAATTATTTATAATATCATTAAAATCTGAAATGCCACCAAAGAAGTAGAAAAAAGCAGCAGTTTTCACAAAAGGAAAACCCAATAACAAAGTCAAGTGCAAGAAATTCTCGATATTACCAACTTAAAATCTAACTTTTCACTATTGAAAATAAAAATGGATGATAAAATCAATTAAAAAATTAGAGGGCAACAGAAATTTAAATAAGTTATTTTAGGAAACTCTATAAAATAATTTTTTTTCTAATCAGACTTAATTCCCAGAGAGAGTGTAGTGCCAATATATCTATATATGTAAAAATATGAAATCATCACATGAAATTAATTTAGCAGAGATGATGTAATTGCATTTTAATTTAGATTTTTATACTATCTCCAGGAAGTATGGATATACATAGCTAATATTAAAACTTCTTTTTTTCTGCACAATGGAGATGGCTTTAAAAGTATAAACAGAGATGAACAAGAAAATAAGTTTGTCCTGAAAAACTGTGCTGTTATTCACATCTAATTTGCTTATGTAGGAAAAATAAAAAGTGGAAAAAACCCTGCCTTCATAAATAATGATCATTTTGAATGTCATAAATACTAATAAAATTCCAAGTATCTATGATGATTGTAGTAAAGAAAACGTTGTTGCCAGAAGGCTTAGTATTTTTTTAAATACAGATAAACAATTGAGAGAGAGCAAAAGAACCAAAGATGAACCTTATGAAACTTTTCTATTAGTTGATAGTGAAAACAGCATCTTTTTGTCATATATTAGTAGTTATTAAGTCTACAATTAGTAATGAAGTGAAAAGGGAAATGATAGAAAGCAAGATCATAAGTGTAGACAGAACCACAATTGAGGAGGTGTTTAGAAAGAAATAATCTTAAATGTGGCTAGCTAGGATTCTGACAAAGAAATTTTATATTGTAATGCAGGTAAGAAAAATGACAAATTCACAGAAGGGAAATGCTATGAAGCACAGACAAGAAAAGAGTGCAGAGAGAAGTCATGGAGGTTATAAAATAATAATCAAAGTTTAACAAAAAAGAGAAAATAAATAAAATTTATATATAAGATTATAAAAACATTAAAGAAAAATGAAATGTAGCAAATATAATCTTGACTCATGACAGTATTGTATTTCATTTTATATCGTTGCAAGCTGTTTTGATGATGGACTTAAGAAGGATACTATGTACTCACTAGGATACTGTAATTAATAGGATTTTACTGTAAGAAGTAATTGATTGCTATGACAAGAGAAAAGTTCACAAGTTAAAGATAAGAAAATGCAGTATTTCAGTGTCTTTCTAGTTTGAAGATAAACAGGAAGCTTGATGAACAGAAAACTAAGGCTTGGAGCCTTTTGTTACACTGAGATTATTTCTGACATCCCAGGGTTTGGAGATATTCTCTGCAAACAAATCTAATAGTCAGAAAACAAAAATTATTTTAAGGAGTTTTTTGTTTATTACATTAACTGCCTCTTTTGTTATTTTTTTCTCTGAAGTTTTTGGTTTGGTTTGGTTTGGTTTGGTTTGGTTTGTTTGTTTTTGGATGGAATGGTGGTGGTAATAATTTGTATACATGAACAGTGAGTAGCCTCAGGATGCATGGTGTCTGACCAACATCCAACCATGTTTTGGGCTGCATTTTGAATTGGAGCCAACATTCTTTGAAGCACTTCACTGCATGTATCAGTCTGATGGATAAAACGACTATTTAGAATTTACATAACTAAGGGCTGCTGCTGCTCTCAGCTCTCTTTCAAAGTGCCATCAAGAGAGATGACATTCACTTTTCTTTTGGGATGTTTCATTCATCCTTTTGGGTGGAAACACTGATGTAATGGAAGGTGGTCTTTGGAACATGGTATTATATCATTAATACACTGTTTCAGAAAGACTTAGAGTATTTTGGATGTTATAAACAACTGTGCCATGATTTTTTTTTCCTTTGAACTTGATGTTGCATTAAGGAGAAAGATGTACCCTCACAAAGGAGATGATCACATACTTATTTGTATGTTAAGTGATCTGCTTTGGAAATTCCAGTTTCCTATTTAAATACTCTAGAACTAAACATTCATGTCCTATACTGATTACTATGAAGTTACCTATCAGATGTCATAATATTTTATAGAGTGTAAAAATGGAAATATTTCAATATGGAGGTTCAAAAAATCCCTGCATATTTAGTGTGATACGTAGTGCTATGGAAAAAAAATTTCAAATATTTTACTTCCATATGTAGGTGTACATATATATACACATACATACGTATCCATATACTTGTATGTGTGGAGGAAAATAAGAAAAGTCAGTTAAATACTGGCATCACAAATTTGGGAGTTCTTTTTCTGCCACAGATTGTTTCATCAGAAGTAAGAAGCTGGAGAGGAAATGAAGAGAAAAAGGTCCAGTTCCGGCATAAATCAAGAAGGTCCCTGTCAAGGGGTCCACAGGCCTCTAGTAAAGTTCTAGCTCTAAGTACTTATCAGAAGGACTGATTTTATGCCATATAATAGATATGTTATATATGACTATATAATATTTATTTGTGAGAGACAAAAGTGTACACAAGAAATTAAAAACAACAACAAAAAATTAAAGTTATATGTGAAACACAAATGGAGAAGAAAAAAAAAATAAAAATAAAAATTCTGTGTAGTTATCCCTGAAAGAAGTACTAACCCTGTGTAGCAACTGCAGAAGACGTAAGTCCTATAGAGTTATGGATAGTCCATAGAAGTCCATTTCCATAGATTCGTTCATGATTCTTGGATTCATATAATCATAGAATAGTTTGGGTTGGAAGGGACCTAAATGTCCTCTAGTCCAACCCCCCCACAAAGAGCAGGGACATCTTCAACTAGATCAGGTTGCTCAGAGGCCCATCCAGTCTGGACTTGAATGTTTCCAGGGATTCTTGGAAGTTAATTAGCTACTTCATTAGTTTTTTGGGTTTGTCTTTTTTTTTTTTTTTTTTNAATTTAAAGGTTAAATCTCCTTCTTTCCCTGCATCATTTTCCTGACACTTCATTGTCTATTTCTAAAGAGCAGTTGGAAAATACAGTCTGTGCCAATTTTTTATATTACTTCTGCTAATTAAACTGTCATTATAGCACTCCCAAAGATAACTCCACTGAGGTAATGCTGTCGCAGGGAACCACATTTCAATTGAAGAGGAATAGTTTAGACCCTGCATCTATTTTGTTGTCGATTTTCATGAGAGGTAGCCAGAATATTAGTGACTTAGTAAGAATAAATGGTTCTGATTTTATGATAGAAGAGGAGCTGATAAGAATGCTATGATCTGAGCAGTACAAACCAATACTGAGAAAACAGAAGGCCTTTCAGGTACAGCCAAAAGCTTTAGCGTACAGGTTGCATTCAATAAGGAGACTTGTGAGTCCAAATGTCCTAGTATTTTCTGGAACTGTTCTCCAAATTAATCTCTGGAAAAATGTTCTGGTCCTTGGGCAAGGTGTGGAAACAGACATGCTGTGAGAATATGGAGAACCATGAGTTCTAATAATATGCCAATCCAGGCATATAAAGGCAAAAAGTGTCTTAGTTCAATTTCAGTGGAAAGAAGAGCCCTCTGGACTTGATTGTTACTCCTTCTCAGGTGAGCTACCAACTGGAAAGACTCTGAAGAGAAAACTAATAATCTCCTAAAAAAATAGTATGGGAAGCCAGCCTGATAGAACATGACTTAGAAAATAATATTTCTGTAGTATATTCTACATGAAGAACTGGAACAAGCTTCACCATATATACCATACCTTATAAAGAAAATTGGACAAAAATATCCAGGAGTTTATGCTCTTTCCTTTAAGTATATCTACTACAAATCAATTGCTTTCATTCATCTTCCAGTTATATGGATGATTTGGGAATTCAAACACAATTACTCTATGATCTGGAAAAATCTTTGTTGAAGTGGAGTTCTCAAATCAGATGGCAGCTTCTCCATTCATAAGAATATGTGGTGAGAGAATGAAAAGTCATTTTTTCTCAGGTCGTTCAAGGAATATATGTTTTCTGGTTTTTAGCTCTTAAATTAGTACAGCATGTACTTCACCCAATATGGGTAGGCAAGCAGTTGCTGTAACTAGATTTCTAGTCTACTGAAAGATTTTATAGTATCATCTGGAGTGCACTTACTCCTGAATATGAGCTGGCTTTGTGAAAAAGAATCCAACAATGCCTATTTATCATCTTCTTACTATAAATACATAAAATGTGACCTTAATTATTATCATACTTTTTTAATATTGTAGCTATGAATGTCTGTCTTCCCCTTGAGTTAGCTTGCACTTTCAATTCATAGTGGATTAAAGAAAGCAACATTACATAATTTGTCGTGAGATTTGCCCTAATTTGGTCTTTTTTCCATTTTCTTGTCTTTGTCTTCCTTAGCAAAACAGTGAATTCTAAATGGCCATCTGTCTAAATTGTTCTCCTCCTATAGATAGAGCTGATTTATTTACAAGACACATCTTGGCAAGCATTTCACCTACTTTTTTTTCAGGAAAACTGGAAGCTGTTTCATTATTCACAGCCATCAAGTGAAAGTACTTTACATTGCTTTGTGTTGCCTGTACAGGGTATATAAAATATTTAGATGCTACAGTGGGGTTTGGAGAGGTAGTTTTGTCACATCAGTTTTGGCACTTTCTGTTACACATGGTCACAGCAGACAGGCAACACTCAATCCTCAAATCTGTATTTTGAGAAAAGAGACACAGAGGCAGAGAAACCGAAAAGGAAGAAAGGAGGAAAGCGAAGTGTTTTAATTAAAAAGACCAGTGACATTAATAATGACTGATTTTTACAGATATGAAACCATGCGTTTTAAAGATATCTAGCTTTTTCTTTTAACATTATGTCTATTATTCTGTGTAGTAGTAGAGATAGAATACCAAAATACATAAGCATGGAGTCAAGAATATTTGATGCAAGGTTAAACTCAGAGTGAAGACTGTTTTCATTGCCTGATAGAAAAATGAGCTCCACTGTTTTAAGAGAGAGTAAATGATATTAATAATTGCCCAAAGACATGGAAGGTTAGTTTGGACAGATCATTATGACATGATCTATTAGCCATAACCTGGTGACCACCATACAGACCCCAAGGCTTATGGAACATTAACGCAAAATCCAGCTTGGAGAGTCACTGGGTACTAAGGTGTGTGAGTCCCACACCCAGGCCTCTGCTCCTTGAGGAAAGAACATAAATTCAAAGGAATGAGATTACCCTGGGGAGCACGAGATAAACTGAGAGCTCAAAAAAGACATCTTGCTCCTTTGGGCGAGATGGTAATAACTGCTGTCTCTAGGATGGGCGACTGCTGCTGTTGGTAGATGATGCTTCAAACCATTTATTCTTGCCTGCCAGCATCAGTCAGTCTAGTGTATATCCAGAGAAAGCAGCTGCCCCTGGTAGTTTGCTGCCCTGGGTATTGCTTTGCCTAGTCAACCTAATGAAGATACACAGCATGGCTCCGGGAATGACCATTATATTGTACATTACAGTTTGATATTTTCTGAGATGTCAGGAGGTTAAGAGTACGACACCAGAGACAGAGAAATTGGAAAGCTGAACATAAGGGGAACTTAAATGACTTTTGGAAACTGTGATGCAGTGAGGAATTCCTTATGCCAGGGAGAAACTTAATCAGAGCATACAAATAGGCAGAGCTGTCTAATAGTGCTAGACTGATAACAGTGGCAATATTTAATTCATGATCTAACTGGTAGACAGGAAGTCAAATACATTTTGTTCTGTGTTTTAATAATTTCTGCTAAACCTATTGGTCCAGCATACTTTAGGTAATAACTGTGATGAACAGATCTTTTATTGAGGTATTTAGCAACATATAAAACTGTATCTGAAGCAGACTTGAAATGAGTATCAGCTCCTTTAAGCAATAATCAGTTCATCAGAAGTAGGTGGATGTGGTCTCAAATTTTTTCTGTAGTGACAGAAATAACTAGTAAATAAAGAGTCCATTTTGTAGGTACAGTTAGTAGTGAAGACTGAAAGGATAAACATTTTAAAATTAAATTTCCCAGAAGAGAAAAATAAGGTTTTTTTAAGCTAATACCGATTGAAGTCCACACAATCATTTCTAGCCAGAAAACCATAAACCCATATTGGCGCATTAGGGTAAACAAAATAATGAAAGAATGCTGAACTTTCATTGAATTCGTTGAATGCATCTGAAATATCTCCACATAGGAAAATGTGTGTTGGTTTCTGGTTTTTGCTCCAGTCTAGTATTTCACTCTGCTCTAGTATAAAGAGCCCTTAGCACGATTATATTTAGAACTAGAATTTCTGTATATAAATATATGTAATTTTTGGTTTCCAGAAGATCAATGCAGGCATACTTTGATCTGAGTTATATAATTGTATAAAATATAAATAACATGCTTATATAGAAGAAAATTTCACTCTAGGATTTAAATACTGCCTTAGTGTACAATACCTCAATATAGGTTATTAATTTGTTTCACATTCTGATAAAGACTAAATAATTCTTCCTGATTAGCATTAAGGCAAGTGGCAATATTAAAGGCAAAGAGAACAGGAATAAGAAAAGGCTAGAAAATAAATCCATTTCAGTAATGCCTCAGCTGGGCTTTGGATATTGAAGGGAAAAGCTATGCCAAATCCAGATCTTTCCATGTTTACAACTGTAGGATAGACTATCACACCGCTTGTGAACTGGATCTTGAGCTGTGAATCTCTGGAACCCTCAGGACAGCTCTGAACAGAAAGAAGAAAGCTTGGAACTCAGCAAAATACTAATAGAACACAGGGAGAGGCATATTTTTATTTTTGTTTCTGTAGGCTCCTGTTTTATAAACCTTCTGATATGGGTCCAGGAAGATTTCAAGGCAAATGGCCAGCATTCATTCGGTGTCTATAAAGGAAATTTTTTTAAGCTAGTACATAGTCATCCATCCTTACAGGATGACCATCTTAAAATTGTTTAGCTGTGCCATCTTTACCTTTACAGGAACACTTTTGGCCTCTCAGCATCCCAACATGCCTTCTAAACAGGTTTTCCACAAACTCAATGGGTCCACTCCACAGAATGGTGAGAGGGGAATTAAATATTTCTAACACAGTGCCTTAAGCATCAGTCAGGTAAACTCCTTTGGTGACCCTAGAGCAGTGACAAGAGACTGAACCTGAATATAGATGGGGACTATTGGTCACTCAGAAACAGCTATTTCAGAGAAATAGCTTCAAATGTCTGCATATATGCTGATGATCAAGAAACAATTTATTTGTCTGAAACAGTAACATTATCCTTTCTAAAGAAATATCTCTATACCCCAAACAAAGCAAACATTATGTAGACCTTTTAAAAATGTAATTCTTAAAAGTGGAGAGGATAGTACAGGGGTTTTTTTGTTTTTTGGGGTTTTTTTTGTTAAGAATTAGTAAAAAACTACACATACTACACGTAATCCACTCATTGGCTTATTTCACTACAGATTTTAAGTGGTTTTGCATCTTCCTGACTCTAAACCAAAGTAAAATTCCAGCACTTTGTGCAATCATCTTCTGCGTTTTTCACGCATGCTTATTCAAATTCAACCTCATATTCAGCCATAGCAAATTAACGTAAATCCACTATATTTCAGTAGTCAATGAGTGATGTCACACCTGATAAAGATGTATGCAATATATTAATTAAATCCTCTATTGGCTGAGGGAGGAAAAGTACTCATACTTGACACCTAGATTTTTTCTTTTTCTTTTCATTTTGTGTGCCATTTAAGGAGGAAAAAAATGGCTTGAATCCAGGTCCTCATTAGTATATTTTAACAGGAAGGATTCCAGCATAATATATAGATACTTTCAAACTGTCAAAGCATTCAGGAGACAATGGTGACTGAAAATTATATTCCTAATCATATATTCCATTTTAATTTTTCCTTTACCTTTGTGTCATGAATTGTAAAATATCAGCACTTATTTTGAGGTTGCACAAGTCAAGGCTAGCAGAAGAGTAGAGGCTTCCAGCAGGGATGATGGGTCAATCAGACACCTTTAGTCTCAGCGTGAAGCTTCTGCTGCAGCAAAGGTAAAGCAGCCCTGGCCTGAAATTTTCCCAACAAACTAATGTTTTTTATTGGAGTAACAAGCTATTATTTTTTTCTCTGATCTTTTACAAGAGAAAGTGTAAGTAGTTTTGTCTAATATGGAACTGTTTAAGGTTCCACACTGGTAAAATGTCAGTAACAGTGAAGCAAAACTACATATCACGTTTTTGTAATGAATGACATTTTTTATTAAGATTTTTTTTTTTTTCTGTTTCTTGGGCACTGTGCTAATATATTATACTTACCCTTGAAAAGTCTGTTTATTTGCGTGTAATTTATTTTCTGTTATATGCAGTTTAACAAGATGAATCAGAATATGAAAATACATACTGATTTCTGCATTTGGCATAACATTAATAATAAAGTAGAGCAGGTTAATCACAACCTATGAGAAACAAATCTTTTAGCTCCAGGCATTATTCCAGAGGCATACAGATTTTAGAGTCCTTTGTAAAAATGCTGCTAAAACACCATTCTTCCTCAAAACTCACCTTGGTGTGAAGCAGAACCACAAAATCATAGGATGGTTGAGGTTGAAAGAGACTTCCTGATGTTCGATGTCCATGCTCAAGAAAGGTAACCTAGAACCTCTTGCCCAGGACCCTGTCCAGACAATTTTTGAATATCTCCAGTGATGGAGATTCCACAACCTTTCTAGGCAACCTCTGCCAGGGCTTAGCCACCCTCACAGTTTTCAGATGTTCAGAAGGAACCTCCTGTGTTTCAATTTGTGTCCAGTGCCCTTTGTCCTATCACTGAATACCACTGAAAAGAGTCTGGCTCCATCTTCTTCGCATCACCCCTTTAGGTGTTTGTGCACGTTGATGAGATCCTCTCCCCAGCCTTCTGTTCTTCAGGCTAAACAGTCTCAGCTCTCTCGTGGATTGTTAATGTCTTGCTGTGTTGTTTCTCCAGCAGATATAGGGGTGGTTGAAGTCAACTGTGAGGACCAGGACTTGTGAAAGTGAGGCTGCTCCTATTTGTCTGTAGAGGGCCTGATCCAGTTTTTCTTACTGCTCAGGTGGCCAATAGCAGACACCCACTTTAATGTCACCCTTACCTCTCTTTTTCCAAACTCTAACACTTTCAGTTGGTTCTTCATCCATACTGAGACGGAAGTCCATGTACTCCAGATCCTCTTACACATAAAGGACAACTCCTCCTCCTCATTTTTCTTTCCTGCACTTCCAATGCAATACTCCAGGCGTGGCACGCATCCTACCATGTCTCTGTGATCCCAACAAGACTGTAGCCCTGCAACCGCACACAAATCCCTAACTCATCGTGTTTATTCCCCATACTGCCTGCATTAGTATACAGGCACTTCAGAGAGGCAGCCACTGATGCACACATAGCTTGCATATAGTGAAATTTAACAGGAACACAGTGCACATGTAGATAACATGTTGGGATAGAGTTGAAACTAGCTCAGAATTGTGCACTTTTAACCTCTTTACAATGTGATGACAGATACTGCTTTGCTCTGTATGCTTGTGCCATCCACTTGCTATACCCACTCTTTGAGACTGTAATCTGTCTGAGAAAAGGAATGTCATTTCTATACATTTGCCAAGGTTTGTTGGTCTCTAGGCACCACTACATTATATATGTTTAATAATAGAAAAAGTGAATAATAAAGTAAATAAATGAATAAACCAAAACACCTATTATAAATAGGACAATAGAATGGAGAACTGTAATCTACAATACAATTTAAACCTGAATCTAGACCTTTACCTGCCACTTCCTGTCCTATTTATCACTTAAGCACCTCAGAGAGGGTGAGAATTTTCCCCAGGAGCTGAACAATGAGACCTAGCTAGGAATGAGACTATCCACTCTGCAAATAGTGGAGCTATGGCCAACTCAGAACGGTAAAATATAATTTCATATTCACTTGTTCTGAGACTAAACCAGGATGGTAGAGGAACTTGATGACCCAAAGTGAAAAGCATGAGGCACCAAATTTGATTCTGAAAATGTGACTTCAAACTTAGAAAAAAACTTTATTTTTTCCTCAAGAAACAGCTTACAAGAATGTCTCTAGAGAGATTGCAAGTGCAGCTGGTCTCTAAGCCGTTGCAAGCTCTGAATTGTTTCCAATCTTGCTGGTTGCCAATGCTTTTATAATGTTTTAAAACAAATGGTAAAGAAGGCAGAACTGAACAATTCATTGAGTACCTGAGGAATTCACTAAAGACCTGACTTAATTCCTATTCAACTAAGAATCAGATTTCTGAATCTCAAGAATAAATGCCTCAAATATTAATCAACTAAGTCAACAGATACAGAAGGTACAGGCTTGTTTTCTATTCTTTCTTCTTCTGGGTTTTCAGTATTTTCTACCATCACTGAAGTCCTCACAGGGTAGAAGTCACTATTAGCCAGCTTACAAGATAGTACTAAATACGACAAAAAGCTAAGTGGACGAAAGGAATGTACTCATTAAATATCTGTCAGTCACTTGAAACATAATATAAATTATAACAGTTTTGTATATCAACAAAAGATTCAATTGCCTGCTTGATGAGACAAATGGAGGGGTCCTGATGATGTGCAACTCTTTCTGCGGGCACTGTATGTGAACATCCCAGTTGTCTTTTCTCCAGCCTACAGAATACAGTATTATGTTGTTAAGAATAATTCTTGCACCAACCTACCAAATCCTAATTAAAGGAGAACAGGATTTAACTATCAGAAGTGTTATGTGTTTACAGGGATATTTCAAAACAGTATAGAAAAGTGATTGTCTGGGTTTACCTTCACCCTACAGCTCTTGTAGTTTTCCAGTTTAAAGTCTCCTTCCAACAGCATCTTTGACTTTTTCACAGGATGGAGTCTGTACTAGTTCACTGTACAAGTTGCTCAATAATAATGATACATTTTACATATTTCAGATTTTCCTGTTAATGACCTGGCTGGATGAATGCCAGTTTAGGCATTTAGTGGTAAATGTACATCAATAAATTCATCAATTATACTGTGGCAGAATCTGTTTGAACATATTTTTCATCTTTTTTTTTAAGGAAGAAGCCTACATTTCTCTCCTTATTAAAAACAAGTCAAAGGGATGTTAAGAAGTAGATTCTACATAAAAGGGACACTGTATTTTTTTTTTTTTTCTCATTTCACTGAGTCACCTGAGGGCTGTGTTGCATACACATACCTCATTCTTGACTTAAAACACTCCAGCTTCTTCACATCTCCCTCTCATCTGTGGAGACAACAGCATTTGAAGAACATATGAATTTTTCTCCATACCAGAAGTTAGTGCACCATCCTTACTAGATCAAAATGTTCACTTCAGAAAATATACTCCAGGAGTTTCTGCAAAAAAGTGCTTTCACTCTTCAAACCAAGCTTTTTATATTACCTTTTGTGTTCAGAATATGTGTGATCCTTAGAGACAATTATATACATACATGGCTAAAAATACTGTTTAATTTTCCATAGTGCATTTTAAATGCGTTTGGTCTTTGTGTATGATGCTGTCTATGGCTCTGATGATCTCAAGGCAAGTATCAGAAAACCTTTGGCATATGTCACAATGGCAGACCTAGAATAGATTCTCTCTCTCTCCATAGACATGCACCACATACACAAAAAAACCCAAACCAAACCAAACCAAACCAAACCAAACCAAAAAACTAAAACAGTAAACCAAACAAGAGAAAAGAAACAGGAAGTATAACTGTTCCTCCTTTAAATCAGAAATTGGTTATGGGAAAAACGTGCAACATTTCTTTTACTCCTGGATAATGGATGAAACGAGGCATCCACTAATTTCAAGTGGAGACCTTTGAAATCTATGCTTTGGAAAGAATTCCCCCTGGGGGCCCCCAGGCCCTCTCCACCTATAAACTATGAAGAAAATACATAACTAATTATTAAACTATAATTTCTATTTTGCCACTATCAGGACTGATTCAGATGCCTAAGTATAGGTTTCCATCACCATTTACAGTGCTCTGGAGTGTCCAAGAATATTTTAGAATTACCTACCTGGTACTGGGTAGCTGGCAAATAATGCAAAAGACCTCTGGGAAACTCATCTCTTCAGATAATTATCTGGCAAGAGAGATGCAGGGGAACATCTGGTATGGCACAAAACAAGTCTCTACAGGTGATCAACTGTTTCCCCTCATGTGATTAAAAAAACAGTAGACGATATGATGAAAAAAAACTTTTCACGAACATTTAGTTTATAATACATGTGTTTTTTTAGAATGCCATTTTGCTTAAGGGTATCTAGGATGAAACTAAACAAAATAAGGACACCAACAATGATATGAGTGCCCAGACTTATTTAATGAATGAATTTATCCCAAGTCAATAGCTATTGAAAACTTTGTATAACTACTGCCTATTCAGAAACATGAATGGATATATGGATTGAACAACATTTTCCTCTTTTGAGAACTCCTTGTCTTAACACATTATGTGTGATAATGAAAAGATGTGATAAAAACATTTCTAAAGTTTTCCAGAAACACCAAATATGTATCTTCAGACATTTGAAGAAAAGTATATACAAGAAAACAGTACAATATTGTGACAATCTACATTATTACAAATTTACACTGCATGTATGAATGTTCTAAATGGATGCTGTGTATTACCCACATATGTATATTTTAAATTTACTTTTTCATGTGGTCAGCATAGAGAGACTAAAGAACTATAGTAGCTTTCGTTTCATATGGAAATATCTTTTTGCAGGGATATTATCTAAAAACAACTTTAAAAACAGGTATAGTAGGAAATCTTTCTTAAAATATGGCAATATCACATTAATTACTAGCTGTTAAATATTTGCCTTTTTGTACCATTTACTCTGAAACAGATTGAAAATTATATTTAAAAATATTTTTTTATCCATCAGCAAGCTACAATTTTACTGCATTTTAGTGTCAGGAAGCCTAGCTTCATTTTTAGGAGAAACTGAACACTACGACAGCCTAATGCCTCTTTTATTGAAGTTTATAATTATGCCATAGTTCTAAGACCATTCAATAAACTCCTAGTTACAAGGACAGCTGAATTCCTAGCTGGACTTTAAAAGCAACCAAACAAAACCACAAACAACAATAAAAAAGATTCAGATGGAAATAAAGATTGAAAATAGATATTTGAAAGTCTCTAGATTGGACTAGAAAGTTATTTTCCTTTCCTTATTTAAAAACAAAAAACAGAACAACAAAAAAATCACGGTATATGTAATGATGGTTGCTGACTTGAGATCTCAGTACATGGGTATATCTTGGGTTTATATCTTGGGGTCTGATCATGATTAACATAACATACTGCTTCTCAAAGATCTTACTCATGTTTACCTCTTAGAAAATCTGAAAAAATAAATCCCTGACACAGTTACATCAACGTTTTCCCTTTGGCTGTGAAAGAAGATGGAGAATAACACCTTTTCCACAAATAGTTTCTGGGAAATTGAATGAAATTTTCTTTCAAAGTTCAAAATACCCAGTAAACTGTACTACATTTTTTCCAAGCTGGGTCTACAGTTGAGAAAAAACATAGCCTGTTACATACAGCTCATATTGCTGTATGATTCATCTACATACTGACAGTGTAGGTTGCTTGAAGAACTCAAGAAGGTAAATGATGATGTTGTAGACAGAAGAGGAGGCTTGGCATAACAAACTTTGAGATAAAGTCCTTCTTCATATCTCATCCCTTCTTTCCCCCTAAAAGAATATCTATTCTTGAGTAGAGCATGGGCCTGACCAGTTGAATCTTCATTTAGCCCTTCTTTAAATAGCGAGATATATTCATCAATAATTTTTTTAGAGCAGCTGGATGATGCATGAAGGCAAAATGCCTACTTAACCCTGTCTTTATGAAATACTATGAAGAGCTTGTGATCTATGAAACGGGGCACTAATATAGGAAATGCAAGGATGGTGGTACATAGTAGATCATCTGTTTCGTTTGCCTCATAGAGCATATGCTGACAGCCAAAGCACTGAAGCAGTTAGTGATGGATGCTCCTGCAATATATTTACTGGTCAGCTGCTTAAGACATCGTAAAAGCACCCATATAATACTTATTGCTGGAAATATTTATTAAACTTGATAAATACAGAAACAAAGTGGCCTTTCAGGAACTGCAGTTAAATAAAGTCTACCCACCACCCTGTTCCCTGTTTATTTTCCTTAATCATTTAACCATCATTTGTTTGACTGAAGTTTCCCTGTCATGTGACAGTCCTGGACAAGGTATAGGTTGGAGACTTGGAGGGAAGAAGGAGTTCACAAAATGCCCACATTAATTTTGTGGATAGTAGTTCAAACCTTCATTGATTAAAAAAGAAAACAAAAACAAAACCAAAAAAACAACAAAAACAACAAAAACAAATAAGCAAACAAACACACAAAAAACCCACAAACCACCACCAACAAACCACCACCAACAAAAAAACCTCAACTAACTTACTGACCAGAAGGTTCAATGCTTTCTTTCAAAAAGCAAAACAAGAGTCTGGGGCAAAGGCTTTCCACAAGGCCTACTTATTAAGCAATTAAATTGTTCCTGAAAATGTAAACTTGAATTTTTAAATAACACTTAAACATATTTATCTAAAATATTGTAATGATTATTGTGCTTTTGACTCTTCAATTTTTTTTTTTTTTTTTGTGCAATGTTATCTTTTCTTCTTTAACTCTATCCTCTCTCAGTATCTCTTTGCATCCTAGTGGAAATTGTATTGTTTCTGAACAACTGTATCTTGTACATTGATTACAGTTCCATTTGCTCCCCCAATTATGTGCCCACCACTGGCAACTGCCTTTGGAATTTCCTACAAAATATCAAAATTTTTCATTGAAAGTATTTTGAGGGTCCTGTGTCTCTCTTATATGTTTCCTTCCCCATGCCATATCTCCCTGCACGTTATCTCCCATGATCATATGCCCCACAGAAAAAAAAAACAACATAATCATTTTCATGAGTGACTGCACTCAATAATATTCTTGAAAGACTTGATTTCCATGGTTTCTGAACAGCCCTGTATATAACGATTTTATGGCCGCTGCCTGATTTGCATGAGGAGGCTCATGTCCTCATTAGAAGACCGGGGAAAGTCTTCAGATTGACTTTCTGTTAACTTATTCTGGCAGCCAGAGACCACCAAGAGTTTAAGGTCAAAAAGAAGGGTGATATGGAAGGATTTCTGATAGCTGTGGAAAAACAGGCAACAAATCCAGCAGTAAAGATATTTTGAAGTAATCTCCAAATGTACATTTGGCTATTACGAAATACAGTAACAGATTTCCTCAGCCACAGGAAATGCTGCCTTCGTAGGAAACTCGTCTCTCTTGCCTCCACAATGCCTTTCTGTAAAATATGTGATAAAGTCATGGACCTTGATTCCTATTAGTTAAGTTGGTCACTAGTCTGATAAATGGCCTGGACATGGTGACTGACATAGCTGCACTGAACTCCCACAGCTGCAAAGACCATTGCAAGTTCTTATCTCTACTCTCTACGTTAATGCTGTAATATTTTAGCCCTTAGGCTTTGTCTTCTATATTGCAGAATTTTTATTGCATACATTTATTTAAGAAATGAAAAATAAGTGTGTGGCACGTTATTGATTAAGGGCAGATACATACACTGAAGCCACATGCTTTGTATACATTCCCAACTGGGATGTATTGAAGCTTTCTTTTCTGGCCCTGGGGTGAAATATTTTGGAAGAAATAAGCTCTCTTTACTTCAAAATGGGATGACCCCATCCAAACCAAACACTCAGAATGACTCCTGACCCAAAACTAAAGCCCAGGAAGCACTGAGGCAGTACTTCCATGAAAATTTATGCATATGGAAGTTAGGACTATGGATTGAGACCATGTTCAGAGAAAACAGCTTTATGAAACTCTATGGTAACTTAAGCTTTTTGAACAGATTTATGTATCTTTTCAATTCTACGGAATCATAACTATATTTTTCAGCATCTGCATTTCTCTGTGTGTATTTATGCACATCTAATCCACCAAACAGCACTATTCACTCACAGACATACATTCCTATACATGAAAGTACAAATAGTTTGTAGACCATACTTTTTAGAAACCTTATCTGTTTTTTTCGTAGTGTTCATGAATCTCACTGATTTGCAGCCCTGGATCAGGCTAAAATAACATTTAGACAAAGTAGATATATATTTGCACTTTTCCAGTTCACTTATGTTTCAGGATCTTCCATAAGTTTATTCTGTGTTACTTACTTGTCCTGAAGCTTCCTCAGGACTAGAGTGGAGAAAATTGTAAGGTACAGGTTACAAAGGTTGTCTTTATTAAAGTCCAGCACTTACCCGTGAAGCTGCTCACTGTATTTCAAACAGATCCCTGTTTTAGCACAGATAAATAAGTCTTATGAGGAAGAGAGCAAATGTGAAAAGAAGCTGCACAAAGCTATCAGCTGAGAAGAGATGAGCCCAATCTGCATTCTTCAAGAGTAGCCTCATTCGCAGTTTTGTTTTCAATTGCTAAATTGATGTCATGATACTTATTCAGTAATACAGGTTCACACATAATCAACCAGCAGGAATAATCCTAATTTTGAATAATTTCAGATCTTTTCCTTAACTGGTATCTTTGAAAACAATTTAACCTTACAAGCCAAAATTGAACAACCCTGTTTCAGGTACTTCTCATCTCCTAAAGCTATACAACATTCTCCCTTGCATTTCAGTAGATTAAATTAACTACTCTCTAACCTCTCATCTGTGAGTTTTAGTTAATGTTCTTAAGAGACAAATTATGGTTGCCTCTTCTCGTATTTCTTGCAATAACTACTTTGCTGTTTTGAGAGCACAGTAACAAAGACAGAGGTCAGCTAACACACAATTTTGAAGATGAGGTTGTTAGGAAATTTTTTTTATACATGTCATCTACTTTGAAATCAGAAGAATTTTGTGTCAACCAATAAGCACCTGCTAAAGTGGCAGCTCTGTCTTCCACCAGTAATCATCTGATTGCCCCACTCCCACACCTTCTAAGTGTACTTATGTGATTACTTCCATACCCAGGAGTTCTAAGGGATACTTGTAGTAACAAAGGTGTAGACAGGAGAAAGCTCAGAGAGCTCCACATAGGTCTACTCAAGCCTGTGAGGACTACAGTTCAGGATAAAAATTCCCAAGTCCATTGCAAGAAATTACTGAGACAGTTTTAGGTTTTGTTGATATGTCATCCTGTTTAAGCCAGGTTCTTGGGTAATGTAAAGTGCAGAAGGGTTTTCTTAGGAACAAATGTAGTCTTGCTCTGTTTCATTAAAAAATAAATGTTTAACTAATCTCTATTCTAGATTTTATGGTCCATCTTAAAACACAGAAATAAACTCAGAGAGGAGGTGTGCTGCCACTGAGAGTTACTCTGAAAAGAAATATATTTTTTTCAGGTGACAAAAGCAGCTTCTAACTGGTTATGAAGTGACTGTTGAAGTTGTGGTAATGTTCATCAGTTCTGCTAGTTTGACTCAAAGTCTGCTGAAGTAGACTGAAAAACTCCAACACAATACAATGAGATTTGGTTCAAAGAGTGCTTCAAAGAACTGATTTGTGGTTAAATACTCAGTTAAGTTCTGCACTTGTTTCTTGCTGTTGAAAAAAAACATTCAGAAAAGTTATGTGTGTTTAGATAAACCTTTGGTTATCCTCACAGGCTGCTGATCATTCAGACATAGTGAATAAGATATGTACTATTCCACCATATTACCATTGTGGTTGCAACTGCCCTGAGTGCAGTCAGTGCTGGTAAGAAAATCTGACCAAAAAGTTTGGGCAGGTAGTATCTGCTTAACTTGTTCTGTTGTAGCTGTAGCAGAACAACCATACTGCATGAAACTAGCACTATATGGCAAATTCTTGCATCTTACAGAAGCCTGATACCTGCTGTAGTGTGGGCCCCTAGAGAGGTAAGGAGACATGTTTTACATCAGTGATGACTTGGCATTTGCTGCTTCCTCTGTGCGAGTGTTTACAAAAAGACACATCCAGGAAAAAACCTACCAATGCAGGGAGAAGTGATTCCTTCTTCCCCCTTCTATTGTGTTTGTGTGGCAAGGTTTTGGTAGCAGGTTAGGCTACCCGGGTGGCTTCTTTGAGAAGCATTCTGAAGCTTCCCCTATGTCTTATAGAGCCAATGTCAGCCAGCTCCAAGATGGATCCACCACTGGGCAAGGCTCAGCCCACCAGTGACAGTGGTAGCTCCTCTGGGATAACATATTTGAGAAAAGGGAAAAAAACCTACACATTTACAGCTGGAGGGAGGAGAATATGTGAAAGAAATAACTCTTCAGGCATCGAGGTCAGTGAAGGAGGAGGAGGAGATGCTCTAGACACCCAAACAGAGATTCCCCTGCCAGTGGTGACAACCATGGTGAGGGTGGCTGTCCCCCTGCAGCCCATGGAGGTCCACAGTGGAGCAGATATCCACCTGCAGCCCATGGAGGACCCCATGATGGAGCAGATAGGTGCACCTGAGGGAGGTTATGACCCCATGGGAAGCCTGTGCTAGAGCAGGCTCCTGGCAGGAGATGTGGACCCATGGAGAGAGGAGCCTATGCTGGAACAGGTTTTCTAGCAGGTCTTGTGACCCTGTGGGGGCCCCACGCTGGAGTAGTCTGTTCCTGAAGGACTGCACCCTGTGTAATGGATCCGTGTTGGAGCAGTTCATGAAGAACTGTAGCCTGTGGGAAGGACTCGTGTTAGAGCAGTTCATGGAGGACTCTCTCCTGTGGGAGGGACCCTACAATGGCACAGGGAAAGTGTGTGAGGAGTCTTCCCCATGAGGAACAAGGAGCAGCAGAAACAACCACTGATGAACTGACCACACCCCCCATTTGTCATCCCCCTGTGCTGCTGGCAGGGAGGAGTTGGAGAATTCGGGAGTAAAGTTAAGCCCAGGAAGAAGGGAGGGGTTTGGGGAAGGTTTTTAGGATTTGCTTTTACTTTCTTATTACCCTACTCTGATTTGAATGGTAGTAAATTAGATTAATTTTGCCTCAAGTCGAGTCTGTTTTGCCTGTGACAGTAATTGGTGTCCTTCCTGTCCTTATCTCAACCCACAAGCCTTTTGTTAAATTCTCTCTCCCCTGTCCAGCTGAGGGAAGTGACAAAGCGGCTTGGTGGGCACCTGGTGTCCAGCCAGTGTCAACCCTTCACACCCCGCTCCTTGACAGGTGTCACTAGCAGATGCCTGGGAAAAGTAGAATATATGAAAAGGTCAAATACAGAATGATAGCTTCTGGCACTGCACTGTAGAAGTATTTTCTGAGTCATACCAAGTATTATATTTGGGTTTTTTTTTGGTCTTTGATGGACCTCCTTTCGTATTTCTAATCAGTTGTTGAATCCATTTATATCTTTGGCTTCCACAACATCCTGTGTCAATGAGTTCTACAATTTGATTATGCACTGTGTGAAAAAGCACTTCCCTTTGTTTGTTGAAAATTTTCTGGATGATAATTTCATTTGGTGCCTCTTGTTCTTTTTTTTTTTTTTTTCAATAGTGCCTAATAGGTCCCTTGACTCCTTCTTCATGGCTTTTATAATTTTATACGTTAAGAACACATCCCTTTGGGTAGCTTTTCTCTAAGCTAAAGATTATTAATCTATTATCCCGTTTCTACAGAGGTACTGCTAGCTTTGATTGTTCCTCTGCCTTTCTGTCTCAATTTAGTTTTACTATACTCTTTAGTGGATGGGGACACCAGAGTTGCAAGTAATAGTAGACACATGGTCAGCTTTCAGTGCACTGAGCACCAAAAATGAGTTAAACAGCTAACTTTCATGTCTGCAATATGAATGTATTAAAATGTTTTACTATGGCTATGGAACTATTCTGCAAGTTTTCTATTACAGATCCTTTGAAGCTCACTTCAACATGAATATGAGGCTTCTCAACCTAGAAATGTCTACTGTCTGCTTGAGTCCTTGTTCTGAAGGATTTCAATTGTATTAGCTTCCATGAAGGAAAGAAAGATATAAGTATAAATATGGTTTATTCTGGTATCTGCATTGTTTTAGGGTGGTTCCCCAGGCAATTCACTGGTAAAATCTTGTCTTAATTGATAGCAAAAAAAAGAGTTTAATGCAAAATGATGATTTTATAGTTCATTCTTGCCATTTGCAGTCATTGGCTTGTTTTTTTTTTTTAGCTTAAATCTCAACTTCAAAGTAGTCCATCAACATTTGGGTCAGTTGTAAAGAAAAGATCTCAACTTTTCTCCTTGAAGAGTTTTCTGTGTACCTGAACTTCTGTTTTGCATTCCAGTCTGTGCCCACTGCTTCATGTATTCATTCCATTGTTCCCTCATAGTAGCTCAAAAAATATTTTTCCCAAAAGTTAGAAGCAAATCCCATGTGAATGGCACAAAGACAAATGGCAGTAAAATAACTGAAGATTTCTGTGGTCTATGAGTTCACATATGCTTGTCAGCATTTGTAATTTCTGAGTGACATTGCAGTGACTCCAGGTAGAACATCTTGAAGTGCTCAAAGGAACATCTCTTTTCTAAAGACTGTTATCTGTTGGACAACAATGCTACCCGGGAATCAAGACAGATGTTTGAAAGAAACAGAGAAAAAAATTTTTTGAATGAAACTTCAGAGAATGGGAAATGTAAAGTCACCTGATTATTATCTGGAAGGATTATTAATAGGTTGTCCTTAATCTAGTTGTTGCTTTTGGTAATATACCTGTAAAACCAAGAAACACTTGGCTTTGATCAAGCCAGGATATAGAACTGCATTATCTCCTAAACTAAAGCCCAAAGTTATCTCACTATTTGCATCAGTGTATTGGCATGTCTATATAGAAACAGTGGAAAAGCTGAAACTTTGTGAAATGCTTGCGATCCTTTGGAATAAATGGACAGTATTTCTATATCTTCTCCGATTCTCTTCTAAACAGATTCCACTAAAAACCTGTGAAACAGATTAAGAAATATATCACAACTTTGGAGGCTGCCAACAATTACAGAAACTTCGAATAGTTATTTTGAAACCTTTAGGTGGATTAAAAATATCTGTAATTTAAGCTATAAGATCCAAAGCTTCTTTCAGATTTTTGAAGGCGTTTCTTGTAAATACCATTAGAGCAGTCAGACACAATGAGGCAAGACCCTATAAGCATAATATTTACCAGAAGACTCTTCTAATTTAGTTATGGGAAATTACATCATAAATCCAATCGTAGTCAGTGGACTTCTGCTATGAATTGTAATACCAATTGCACTGTATTTAACTGCTATCCTTGTACCACAGTCTTGTTTTTAACGACTCCCTTTGTGGGAGTTCAAGTCTTTTAATAAAACTGTTTCACATTTTGTCCTTGCCAATGTCAGTTTAAAAAAAATGAATACTTCCTATCTGTCTTGTTAAGGGAGATGACCTGTCCAACCTCTCAACAAAAGGTTTGGATTCCCATTAAAAGTTTTCAGTTCTCTCCTTTCCTTTCAGCTACTGTGTGTTTTGTATCTTTTGTAGATTCTTTTTCAAAAAATAGATGACCTGGTCAGAAGGAAAGAAGATTTTTCCCCAAAACTTTAAATTTGTTACTGAGCAACAGTGATAGATCAATATTTGCATTAGATAAGGTGAACTGGTTGGACAAAAGGAGATCAAAATGAAGCGTGGTTACTACCCCTTGAACAAAAGTTAGCAAAAGTTTAGGTCCTAGAACTGTTAGTTAACGTGTAGAAACAGGTAGAAAAATGATGTGTTTGGTGGTAATTAATCTTTCAGGATGAATGCTGGTTTTGCTGATTAAAAAGAAAGCTAAAGGCATGATATGTTTGTTAAGCAGAATGTTTGAGCTGTTTGATAGAACTGATATCGGTTAGCAGTACAGTTCTGGGTTAAGTGGTGATAACAATAGAAGTATGATAATGTAATAAATATCACTTAAATTCCTCAAAAATTATTTCTCTGGTCAATGAGAATTACACATTAATGTAATAGCCAATATCACTAGCAGATGTTAGGTAAATATAGATTAGAAGAAATAGACTAAAAAACACACTGAAGATGGCTCTTCCCCTGGAATATATTTCTCCTAGTCTTTACCTTAATTAATGCAGGTAAGATGAGCAATGCATGTGATGTCAGCAATTGTGGATGTTAGTTCTGCCTCCTGTTTTCTGTTTAAGAAAAAGTTGTCATTTGGTTGGCTGGTTGGTTGGTTGGTTTGGTTTTGTTTTGTTTTGTGTTTTGTTTTTTGTTTGGCTGCTTTTTTTCTCCAATAACTTCAACATAACTGATTAAAATTTAAAAAAAATTCAAAGTAATAACTGTTAAACAGTATATGCTAAGTGTATAGTTTAATCTAGTGGCTAAAGAGAGTCACCACCTTCTTTTATGAAAATAGCAGCTCTGGCCAAAGCAGGAGTCACATGTGGCTGTATGACAATCTCAAGTAGATCTGGAGGAGATCATCAAACTTCCGTATACAATTTTGTATAGATATTCCAAAGCCTAGAGGGGTGAGAAGGCAGCTGAATTGTCATAAGGAGTAATGTCAGTGGCAGTCACCACTTTTATCCAGTCTGTTGTGGGAAACTTGCACTACGTTTGCATCAGATGTCTGTATTTTTGACATCTATTATTTCCCAAAGGCCTCAGTTTCATATCACTCTGCCTGATGTTTAAGCCAAAGAAAACTTCTTGCAAGAGACATCACATTTCTGAAGTGAACCTCTCTCTGAAAACTTCCTATGAAAGTTCAGCTTTGTGTAAAGCAGAAAACTACTTGCTGAAACATAGATTAACAGAAAATCTTTTCTTGTATTAGTGGCGAGGGCATTTTCACCGGACTTGCAAATTGCATATGGTAATCCCTCTTGCAGCCTTAGTTTGCAATGTCCTGTATGAAAGGTTTAACTGCAGAGGTACTTGATAAAGCCATGTTTCCACTTACCCTTCTTGTCTTTCATCTTCCTTCAGGTCTCCTAATTTTGTTTTATTTTTATTTTATTTTATCTTTCTCTTTACAAAAGAATGATTGTCAGACTGTAAATTCTAAGCATCAGAGTAACGTTATTAAACAGGGTCAATCCTAGAAAAGCAGCTTACGCATTCAAAGAATGGTAACAGATTACTGAAGCATTATTTTCCTCTTTGAAAGAGAGAACAAGAGGTATCTGTGTAATGACTTTCCACATTTTCTTACGATTTTTAACAAATATAATTTCATACAGATTCACCATGTGTATAAGTAGGGTTTAACGACCTGTAGCTGCCTGGATCATCCTTAACAGTGTTTTAAAATAGAGTTACAACACTTACTTCACTTCTTTAGGATATTAGCTGATTTTAATATGAAATTGAACATTTTTAGCAGCTGAACAACCTCTTCACTCAGCTTATGCAGAAATGAAACAAAAAGAAAAACCCACCAACAAAATGTTACCAAGGTGTGATGAGACCTTTATCAACTTGCATGAACACTTTTTATTTTAATTATTTGAAATTTTCAAATTATTTGAAATGATTTTGAAATTTTTATTTTATTATTAGAAAATAAGTCCAGGGTAAGCAATTCCTTAAATATAGTATGCGGTAAAGACTAGCAAGCAAATTTAGCTTCTTATTGATATTGTGTTCTTCCTTAATTACTTTCTCCCACTAGCTCTCTGGCAGACCTACTAACTCTCTCTCAGTACTTCCCCTTCTGATACAGATTAAGAATTTCTTATCTGATGCTTGCATTATCTGTTTGATCTGTGGTTTCATCTTACCCTTCTCATGTTCTTTCCTGCATGTCAAGTGCCAAGGGCACGGCTCAACTGTTCTGCACTTTAGCATAGTGGTCTCTGGAGGCATTTACAAACCAGCAGATTTTATAGCATCCTTGAGGCTGTGCTAAACTTCGCCAGAGGCTGTAATGGCCCTAATATTATCAAGGGATCATCAAGATTTCTGGAAGATGTTTTTGTCTGTACTTCTTTTCTGTATTATGCAGATTTCTATTACAGAAGATCTTGCAGCTAGCTTATTACTTCATGCTGAAACAGTATAATACAGATTTTTCGCTTGTAAAATTCAAAACACTGAATCAGAATGAATAGTAATATTTAAGTAATAATTTTATCATATTGCAGGGCCACTGAATCTCTTTAAGAGGATCTTGTCTTTGTATGGTCTTATTTTCTTGTAGATTGTAAATTGTGAAGGCATGGCCTGCTTTCATTAGCACCTAGGACTTAATCGATACTTTACAGACCAGGAGTATGCTTTAATAGCAATATGTCATGAAGGGGAATGTTATTAATAGATTTTCACTACAGGTGTGCTTCTCAAAGTGTCTGGGCACTCTGGGGTATCACAGAATCACAGAATGATTGAGGTTGGAAGGGACCTCTGAAGGTTATCTGTTCCACCCCTCTGGCTCAAGCAGGGCCACTTGGAGTCACTTGCTCATGACAATGTGCAGACAGATTTTTAATATCTCCAGGGAGGGAGACTCCACAAACTCTCTGGGCAACCTGTACCAGTTCTCAGTCACCTTCACAGTGAAAAAGTGTTTCCTGATGTTCAGAAGGAACTTCCTGTGTTTCAGTTTGTGTCCATTGTCTCTTGTCCAATCACTGCACACCACTGAAGAGAACATGGATCCGTCATCTTTATACCCTTCTGTCAGATATTTGTACACATGGATGAGACTCCCACCCGGAGTCTTCTCTAGAGTCCCAACTCTCTTAGCCTTTCCTCATATGAGAGATGCTCCAATCTCTTAACTAAGTGACCCTTCTCTTGATCTCATCAACTTCTCTATGAGGATCTTACAGTAGACAGTAATGAAAGTACTACTGAAGTCCAGGTAAACAATATGTACTGGTCTTCCTTCACCTATCAGGCCAGTCATTTCATTCTAGAAGGTTATCTAGTTTGGTCAAGCATAGTTTCCACTTAGAGAAGCAATGCTGACTACTCCTGATGTTTTTCTTGTCATTCATGTGCCTGGAAATGGTTTCCAGGATTAGCTTCTCTGTCACCTCCACAAAGATTGAAGTCAGGATGACTGGCCTGTAGTTCCATGGGTCCTCCTTCTTGCCCTTCTGGAAGATAGGAGTGATGTTTGCTCTCTTCCTGTGCCCAGGGACCTGAAAATATGGATATGAAAATATTTTTTGCCGTGTAATAATAGAAACATGTACATTACAAGGGATTATAACTATAGAAGTTGATAGATATTTAAGGTGACATTTATATTCTGAAATATTTTAACTGCTAGTCCTTCCTTTAAAGTGGTGAAAGTCCTTTGTAGAGGGAAGAAAAGATCTTTTATTGTTTAGAACTCAAGTGTGAGAAGCACTCTGAATAAATAAAGGCTTATCATGAAAAAAAGTGACAGGAAAACTTCTGCTGAATTCCAGTAACTGCAGTTTTCAACTTTGTACTTTATAAATATTTATCCAACTCTTTAAGTTCCCGCAGTTTATTAAATTCTCGAGAATTTTCCTGTCATGATATTTCACTCTTCAGCCTTGGTTAGCATGTCTTTAGAATCTTTCAGACTTTAAATAAACAATATGAGTTCAGTGCTTCAATACTAACTACATTCATATGCTTAAGAAGGCAAAAATAGCAACATTGTCACACATTTCTCCTTCTTATTAACATTCAGGAAAATCAACATTTGAATGATGTTAAGGCTGTGGCACAAAGTAGCTGAAGTATGAATTCCTAACAATTTCTACAACACCTACTGCAGATACACATTATCACAGGATAATATTTGCATCTTTATAAGTGATCTTAAAAAGTTAAAAAATGCTGCTTTTAAGTTTTCATTCTTTTTAAAATACAGCTTTTATAAAATAAATTGAAGCTTTTTCTCTTGTTAATGATTTTGCTGTGTTAGAAAAAAATGCAAAATAGTAAAATGTTCTTTTCAATGGAATAAACACTCGTCAAAAGCATTGATACAGCTGAACAATTAAGCCATGCTACGTTGGAGGGATGCAAGTCCTGACAAAAACAAACAAAACAACCTCTGGGAACATAAAACCAATCCATGTTTCCATTTCTGTATTTATTTTTATGTATTGTCTGTACCTAATTAAGAATATTTCACAATTTAGACAAGTGGAACAATAAAAGAATGACTGCTTTGTACCAATGGAAGACTTTAGTTTTCCCACCATTTTAGTGGGAAAATTAGTACAGCATATAAGACTTGAATAAGAATCTTTGATGCAAGCTTAACTGTATGTTAATGTTTCTGCCTTGCCTCTCATGATTAGATGTCAAATGAGCTATGGTACTTACGAATTAAAACGACGGTACATATAAGTTAAATTTTTCACTTTGTGAAAAGCAATTGAGTTCACTAGGTTACTGGTTTCCACCTAATTTCATCACATTAACGCTCATCTTAAAGTCACTCAACGAATATGCAGGATGTAGTGTTAGCTATAAGTTATTGTAGCTTCAGCATAGTCTCATTATTGTTTTGATGGGGCCAAGAGTTTATATGTAGTGACTGAGCCAAGGAATGAAATATGCAGACGTGGTGTAACAATACAAGACCACTAAGAAGAATGGGCTGGCAATTAGCAAACTAGACAACAAATATTGCAAGTTTAGACATTGATTTCCACCAGGAAAAAAGCTTCAAAATATTCCAGGTAATGTTTTGTCTGTCATTAAATTATTCATAAGGTTACTAAGCAAATAATATTTTTAAAAGAAAACATCAGAGATCTATGTCATGGTTTGGCTCTAAAAAAAAGATAATTTTGAAGCACATACAATAAAACTTTGTGTTAAGCCATGAATACAGAATTTTGTATCTTCAAACATAAAAACACTTCTCTAACCTTAAGTTTTCTTAGGGAATGCCTTGGGAAAAAATTGAATGAGTTGTTCTTTTAACACAGCTGAGCAAATACAGTGCAAGATTTTCAACCAACTTTTGATTGAATTTGCTTTGACAATACATTCAACCCTTCAGTGCTCTTCCGCAGGAGTGTTTGAAGGATTGAGTTTTACCGGCAGGAGCATTAGCAGAAAGTAAATTTCAAAGATGCAAGCGAATATTTGCAAAGCCAGGTTTTTAGAGAAATAGTTGCAAAAGCTTTACCAGTCCTAGAAAATTCTGTCTGTATTCATCTAAGAAACAAACAAACAAACAGTCATACAGCTGATACTTTAGAAATAAATAATCAGTAAGTTAGTGTTTTAGATGCTCATAACAAATGGTCCCTCAACATGCAAGCTACAGAGAACCATACAAACTAAACAAAAAAAGCAATGCCTGAACACAGATCATTTGAATGTTTCTAAATATATTCAAGGATATTCTGGTTTACTTGTTTATTTCTTTGTTGGAAGCTATCCCACATGCAGACAATAGGCTAAATTTGTTGAATAAATCCATTGTTGCAACTTATTCACTAAATCCTAATAAAATATGTATTTTGTCATGGATCCACTTTGACAGATGTCACTATTACTAAAAGTAATGTTTTGTAATAATATAGTTCAATGTGAAACTTCATGAATAGTTGGCTGAACAAAGGTTTGTATTGAGAACATGTTTAATATTTGACACCATTAAATCCACATTCATCAAATATGAGAATAATATGATCCAACTGTTTCAACACTGCACACTCTTAAAGTGCTGAAGGAAAACAAAAAACATCAAAGATGGGAAAAATACATTGAAAAATTAATGGTCATGTGCTGAAAAACTTTAATGCACTTTCGTGGAGATCTAGCAGTATTCTCAACTATAACTGTATATTTAAATACCTCAGATAACTGAAACATCTAGAAAAAAATTAAATATCTGATTACATTCTTTATTTCAAATTGGTCTTATGGTTAGGAAATATTATATCTAAGCAATATAATTTTGATGATATACTGTGTCAATACATCGTAAGAGCCATGTTGATTTGAGGATGTACATACACTAATGACAGGCCAACTGGTGGCAAGAGAAATTCATGCTGCAGTTGTCATTCTCTATCTTTGACAGATGGTGTAAAGAGAAATATTTATAAAAACAAAATAAAATCAAACTTTCATTTTGAAAATTGTATTTTATGCATATATGTTGAGAAAGATTGATTTATGAGAGGCTGTGAAACACCTGAGAAATGTGCTGTGTTTTGAAAAATCTTCTCTTAGGCTTATTTGACTATCTGTTCAGAGTTACTTTTTATTCCATAATATCTGCTTTTAAGGTCCTTTTGTCCTTCTGGTCATTTGGACTACAGATATTTTAAACAGATACAGTTAAATTTTCAAAACTACATTGGTACCCGTAAAACTGATGATGGCAGTGATGGAGAGAAGGAGTTAGGAAAGCTAGTTTTGAGGAAAGGTCCACAGAATTGGTTCAACATCTGTGCCGTTTTATCAGTTTATCCAAATATTTCATGAGTGGGTTTTATAGCTGATAATTCACTGAAAATGGGTTTCAGGAAGTATGAGTGTAACATGATGTACAATATCACAGAATCACAGGATCACAGAATGTTAGGGATTGGAAGGGACCTTGAAAGATCATCCAGTCCAATCCCCCTGCTGGAGCAGGAACGCCTAGATGAGGCTACACAGGAATGTGTCCAGGCGGGTTTTGAATGTCTCCAGAGAAGGAGACTCCACAACCTCCCTGGGCAGCCTGTTCCAGTGTTCTGTTACTGAGAAGAAGTTTCTTCTCATATTAAAGTGGAACCTCTTGTGTCCCAGTTTGTTTCCTTGTGACACTCACCCTTTACATATTTATAAACATTAATGAGGTCATAACATTAATGAGTCTCCTCCAAACTAAAGAGACCCAGCCTCCTCAGCCTTTCCTCATAAGGGAGATGCTCAACTCCCTTAATCACCTTCGTTGCTCTGTATGTAGGATGATGTAAAGCTTTGGAGCTTCAGATTTTTAAGAACGTGTACTTACTGCTTGAACAAGAGAGGGATTTAGATGGATCTAAAACCTGCGAAGGCTTCTGCATAGAGATTGTAAGGAAGAGGAATGGTGGTAACAATACCAGTGACACATCCCAGAGAAGCCATCTACATTGCTCTTATGAAAGAATCATAGTCAATAGTGTAAAAGGAAGGGGAATGCAAAAGAATGGCCCAGCAATGAGGTAGACACCTAGGAGGAAGGCTGCCAATGAGATCTGTGGAGCCAAAGCTTTTGTAGCTAGGACCGGATAGAGAAAGTGTAGGTGATGCCTAGAGCAGGAGGTAGGGCTTCCTCCTAGATACAGACATGGTGCTCTTGTGTATCTTACAGTATTAGTCTTGATGTCTTTCTGAAGTAGCCTTGGTTGGGTGATTGATTGTTTTTTTTTTTTCTTTGTTGGTTTTGTTGTTGGTTATGTTTTTGTTTGGTTGATTGTTTTTTTTGTTTGTGGGGAGGTTTGTGGGTTTTTGTTTGTCTGTTTGTTTGTTTTCACAGTATCATGGAATCATGGAATCATAGCATAATTTCAGTTGGAAAGGACCTTTAAGGTCATCAAGTCCAACATAAACCTAACATTGCCAAGCCCACCACTAAATTATGTCCCTAAGCGTCACATCTATACGTCTTTTAACTACCTTCAGGGATGGTGATTCCATCACTTCCCTGGGAAGTCTGTTTCATTGCCTGAAAACTCTTTCTGTGAAGTTTTTCCTAGCATCCAAGTTGAACTTTCCATGGTGGAACTTGAGGCCATTTCTTCTTGTCCTATTGCTTGTTACTTAGAAGAGACTGACATCCACCTCATTACAACCTCCTTTCAGGTGGTTGTAGAGAGTGATAAGGTCTCCCCTGAGCTTGCTTTTCTCCAAGCTAAACAACCCAGTTCCTTCAGATGCTCCTCACTTTCCTAGTCCTTGTGGCCACACTATTTCTTATACAAGCCAGGGTGCTATTGACCTCCTTGGCCACCTGGGCATGCTGCTGGCTCGTGCTCAGCTGTCTGCTGATCAGCACCCCCAGGTCCTTTTCCACCAGGCAGCCTTTCAGCCACTCTTCTCTGAGCCTGTAGCACTGTGAGGGGTGGTTGTGACCCAAGTGTAAGACCTGGCATTTGGCCTTGTTGAACCTCATACAATTGGCCTCAGCCAATCAATCCAGCTGGTCCATATCCCTCTGTGGAGCCTTTGTACTCTCAAGTAGATCAATACTCCCAACCAACTTGGTGTCATCTGCAAACTTACTGAGGGTGCACTCAATCCCCTCATCCAAATCATTGAAAATGATATTAAACAGAACTGTCCCCAATACTAACTTTTAACTACAAAACCCTATAGCTGTGGGGCAAGATGAGCTCAAGGAAAGCTTTTATTTGGTGATTTGTTTACAGAGACATGCAGAGACACCTCAGATGTTTGCAAACAGTACATTAGTTCTCCTGTTTACTTTTAACTGTTACCTTCAACTTCACAGTGAATCCATATGTGTAGTGCATTGCAAAATTGGGAAAAACCTCCAGATCATATATTAGCAGATCCTTTTCTCATCTGCAAAAAGAGGAAGAATACCCCTTCATTTCTTTCCTAGATATGTCATGCCAGAGACACTAGAGAGCATTCCCAGGTTATTTGAATATCTTTGAAGGGATCATTGCTGTGACAATGATGCCCCTTTCTCGTTTTCACTCTGTCATGCAGAGGAATTGATTGTCTTCTTTGTAGGTAACATCTGATATTAGATTGGTTTGTCTGTACTTTTTTGGTTCTCTTTCACTTTGATCTCTTTCACAGATCTGTTGTTTTAATTTAGTCAAGATTCACTTTATAGTAGCAACAGTAGATCTTTCTGACGTTTTTCCATATATTTCCACTCTGTCATACGCATATAAACAGCCAAGGTACAGGGAAAATTTCTATTTTTGCTCACTCTTATCTCAAAAATTGCCATCATAGTCTTATAGAAACCTAAAAATTGAAATATATGAGCAGGATACCCAATACATGAAATAAAATATCAGCTCCAAAAGTCTGCAGTTGGGCTTGTAACTTAATGCTAAAACAGAAGACAGGACCTTATTTACAACAGAGCGTGGCTTTCTGGCAGTGCTATCATGTGTTTGATCTAATGAAAAGTTTCTATTTCTCCTAGATAAATTTATACTACAATATCTGTATTTATATAAAAATCAATTACTTCATTATTAGGTCCTTTAATGTAACTTGTACAATTGAAAAAGAACAGAAAATTAATGAAGGTAAATACAACTACAAAATCTTAAAATATGAAAATACAGGAATGTTTTAATAACAGTTTTGGTGTGTTTGTATTGGATAGATATTCTTTATCTTCCCAGCCACAATGAGATTTGTCTCAGTCACCCGTCTTCTTTTATCCAGGCTTTCTCTCTCTTTACTAATCTGGGGTTGGAATCTGCATTTCTCTCAAGTTTAGTCTGTACTAAATAATAATATATTTTTATTATTTATAGAATAATTATATATATAAATTACTAAAATAGCAACATTATACTATATGATAATTAATATAACATTAGGGGTGTATTATATGAAAATATAATATGTAGTACATTAATAAATAATATTAACATAATAACAATAACAGCCATAGCTTACATCATAATTATCCTGATATTGCAGATGACAGTGAACGCAGCTTGTTTTTTGCCTTCAGAAGCCTGATGCAGGTGGTCTACAGTGACAAGAATATATACATTTCATACTTTAACATTTAATACATTAGAAAAAGAAAAGACATTTTAAAGAATGATGCATGACTGCCTAACCAATTTATTTTACCCAATAACAATCTATAGAGATTTTCTACCTCCCCATATAGTTTTTTAAAGGTAATTTTAGAAAACTGCTCTAACTGTTCTGCTTATCTGAATTCTTTAAACCTTCTGAGACATTTGCTAGGAAGAGATGTAGAGTCATTGTTTCACTTTTGTTTATTGAGTAACTTCCTACTAATCATATGTAAATACATACATACGAGGAGATATATATACTTGTATATCAACCATCTCAATAAACAGGTAATATAGAAGTTTCAAAATAAATAAAAATAAATCCTGAACAAAATTACCTGTTTACTTTTTCTGGATACATTTTTCTGCTGGACTAGCTCATTGCAACAACTCACATGCAGATTTGATGTTTGGGAAACATGGTACAAGCTGAATGAAGAAAATGAGTGAACTGGATGAGGGTGCCAGAGACACCCCTCTTTTAGTGTCTCGGTGTTTTTATATCGCCTTATCCTATGTCAAGGACACATACTTATGAAGAGATTAAGAGAATGACTCTGCAGTTAGACCTACATCCTGCTCTCTCTGATGAGAGCCTAGAGGTAGCTTTAGCTAGGCACATACCTTTCAGATTTCTAAACTTACATACAATGAAACTTATTCTGTGTCTCCAAGTAACATAGAGCTAAAAAGAAAAATATTTCAGACTTCCCAACAAACGCAATGGATTTGTATAATAAACATTCTTTAAGACCTTGGTCACTAAGTGTTCTAATTATGTCTTGAATTTTCCTTAAGATTTGTTTTTCCAAGTTGCATTTTATTTTACTATATAACACCATACTACATTACAAACTTCAACCCTCAAAGTTAAGATGAGGAAAGTCAGTCTCTCTTTAAAAGAATAAAGAAAAGCTAACAGACAACTGTGGAAAAAAGGAAGCACGATTTTGTGGATAAAATTTAGAAGTGTTTGGAAAGAGAGCAGCAATCATTTGCCAGGTAGGCTGCTGAGGTTCTGAAGATTCTTTGGTAACATTTCTAAAAAAGACTGATTTTTAATACCTGAGCTCAAACCTCAAGGGCTCTGCTGCTAAGAATAGCTCCCTAGTGAAATCTGAAAGGCTTCTGGGAATAGAACAATCTACCAGTTGTCATCCAGTGTCCAACAAAATATGTACCTGTTTATTCATTTCAGTGTCTTAATTCTGCCTTTTTTCCACCCCTCAATTAAAAAAAAACAGTTGTTAGCATATAAACTGGATTTAGAAATGACTGGAAACAAAATTCTTGAAAGTGCAAAGTCTAAGCTAAGCCTTTACTTTTAAGGCTCTGTAGCTGTAGTGTAGATCTAAGTTATTTTTCAAAAGCTGTGCCTGCCAAATAATATTAATCAGGTTAAATTATACTTCATGAATATGTAATTTGTTCGTTCATTATCATGGGTTACACTTCCATTTATAAATAATGATCTGATTTTATTGCTACCATAGACAAATATTAGAGATATAATTTAAATAGTGTTATTAGCAACATTGTACCCAAAATCTCCACAGAAATGTGTACATTTTTACACGACTATTTTATCTCATACATTTCCTCTCTTTTTGTGCTTATATTGGGATATGCCTCAAACATATTAGATGTATATGTTAAGCATTTAATGTCCATATCAGAGAAAATTAAAAACGCATTTGGAAAGAGGTATTGTTGATTTTGATTGAAATAAATAAATAAATAAATAATATTGATTTTTATTCTAGTACTTTCACATCAAAAGACAAACGCTGTAGTCTATGAATGCTCCTAACATGATAATTTCTACTGCTGCCATTACAGAAGACTTACTGTTCAGCTGTTCAGACAAAAAACATTGTTTCAGTTCTTTTGATTTGCTGTCTGCTATTTAATGAGTTTGACCTTCATTTTCTGGTCACTCGTATGAGGGGGTTAAAGTGATGGAACTCAATTATCCTCAAATTATAAGTTAAAATGTTTTTCAGGTTAAGATTTCTGAAACCTAAGAAATAAAAGATTAAACATCAGCTTTATGAAGACATGAGTCAAGGTTATGTGCAGTATGTACTTTACCAGTAATTGAAGATTTGACTAAATAACTACAGCTAAAGAGCCAAAAGTTTAAGCTTCTCTATGCCACACTTAATTTCAAAATCACATAGGGTGCTGTCAATATCTCATAGAGAGATAATGCTGACAAAGAAAAACAACTTTACTAGGTACATTTAACAACCACACATAGACGAACAGAACTTGGGAACCTGTAGGTGTAGGTGTGGTGTAGGTCTGCAGCCCTTCCTCAGTTGTGTTTCAAAGTGGAAACCACCTGGCAGCTTCTGCTGGCATAGAAGGAAGAGCAGAGTCCAGAAACATTATTCCCTACTGCAGATTGTCCTGCAGGATTAGAAAGGCGGCAAGCAGGAACATCACACTCTTGTTACAGAGCTCCCAGCTGCTGGAGATCGGGCATATGGCAATGCTTTGTAATTATTTGTATTTCTCTAGTGCCTAAAGACTCCAGCCGGGATCAATGCACCACTGTGTAATCTTTTACTGTGTAAGACGGGCCCTATTCCAAAAACTTTAGGCTCTGAAGAGGCAAGACAAAGAGATAAAAATAATTATTTTCAGGAACAGAAAGAGAAGACATAGTTGGTATGAATTGTGCCCAACTCAGATTTAAAAAAAATAATTAATCTGGGAGATGAAAGACAGGGAGATATGCAGGCAGAAACATCTAAATAGGAAGAATAAAAGGAAAGGAAAAAGACGTAACAGGATACGAGGAAGTGAAGAGAGGATAAAAAGAAACAGAAGATGGAAAGGAATGTGGATAAAAGAGTCCATTCACAGACCTTTAGAAACTAAAGAAATTTTATAGTACCCACTTTTTGGCTAATCTTTAATAAAAAGTAGCTAATCTTCATCATAGAATGTAGCAAATATGTCTAGACATACCTAAAACAAACTTGTACTTCACTGTGAGTTATCTTTTCTGATGACATTACTAGATAGCTTAGTCCAACATAATTGCCTAACCCAGTGATGATAATAGTGAAAAATTACTGGAAGTAGTTGTGTTTTCTTGTGTTTATACAAAGATCTACTGGGCATGTGAAGTTACAGCCAACTAGAACAGGGTATGACTTGCCTTTTAAGTAGATTACACATTACAGAAAAAAATATTCTGTTATCAGAACAAAATATATAAACTGCAGTAACAACAGAAGGTTATTTAGGTGATGTAAACAGGAATACAGCCCAGTAAAGTCCAACAAAACAAAACAAATAATTTTGCAAAAGCCTGAAAAAACTTTGGCAAAACTAAAAATTTCTGAAAGTTCCAATATGTGGCTTGCAACCCCTATTGACATTGCTATATGACCTAACTGCATTGCAATAGGTCCTTGAGAACTGCATTTATTGAACCAATGGGCTAAACTCTATTGCTAAATTTCCCGTTTTGTGGGTTTTTCCTTTTATTTTTATCTCAAGCTGTATCAGGGAAAAAAAAAAAAAAAAAAGAAAAACAAACCACTATAACATGCCTAAAATGACTTGAAATCTATAAAACGGAAACAATCGGTGAAATAAAATTAGATTGCTGCTTTCAATTAACTTCCTTTTGTCTTTTATTGCATAATCATTAAATTAGCTTAGTATCCTGTCCATCTTTTTTCTTCCATATAAATGATTTATTTTGAATGAAAGTTATTTACCCCTCCATGAATAAAAAGAGCTTTGAATATGTGCTTCATGCTCAGTTTTATCATCCTTGGTTTATATGTTTCTCTAATTCTGTTGGAAAACAGAATACAATCTTGCTTTGTGCCTCCTTAATGAATCTCCCATGTGATGGAAGGTAAACTTAGTGTCATAAGTATGACTCAAAAAAACCCAGTGACTTCAGTGAAGTTGCAATAAGAGCAGAATTGATTATCAGGCAGGATCTAAATAATAGGAGTAATCATGCTCAGTTAAACCCATACAGGGTGTACTTAATTCCTCAGTTTTTGAGAAGCAGTTCGTGATTCCCTGTAGCTTAGACATACACATACACACATAATTAATACATTAACTCTTTTAACAGTAGTAGTATAAATTGTCTGAGATCCCATATTCTCCTTTCTCAGTAAATCCCAAGTAATACTAGTAAGATCACCAAGGAGAAAATCTGGTATGAAATTATTTATTTTTGAATGAGCACATGCAAGACAAAATTTGGAGCGAGCAACAATTATTTTCTATTTTCTGAGGGATAACAACTAGACATCAATAATACATACTATTTTACACCAACAATGTATACTGGTTTTGAGTTCCAAAAATTAGTCTCTTTCTGACAGGCATGTAAGGATGCTTCCCATACCAGGCATTGCCAATCCTTTAAGCCTTTTATACCTCCACATAAGATGACTGAATCTGTAAGGATTCTGGATGGACATTAGAGAATCAACAGGACAGTCAGTGCCACACAAAAAATTCAAAAAGCAGGATGTCCCACCACTACTTCATGGTGAGAATTCAGAATAAAACAGCTGGATTGAACATCTGATAAATGGAAGCAAACACTAACCTAGGAAATAGGACTGTAAGAGGGAGAACATATTGAAAAAAAACTATTCTGTTAATGGGTACATCATTTGCATTTTAGATAAAGTATTATCAACAAGTTGATAATTTGAAAGATACAACTTCATCAGATAAGTTCTAATCTATTAGATACCGTACTAAGTTTTTTCAAAAAGCTTATTACTTCATGTTATAAACAGGCCAAATTCCACGGTGGTCCTCTGGGTGCATTATTTATATACCTTGTAAAAACTGACTAGTAGTAGTTCATGCAGGAAATCAGGAAACTATATCATTCCAATTCCCTAGATTAAATAGTATATATTTTACCACTCTGCAATTCAGGTTTCATTTGAGTTTCTTCCTCCAATATGAATAAAAGAAATTGTAACAGCTGATCTGCAAGCACATTATACGTGGGACTGCCTGAAGTCCTAAGGAATTAGCCTTGATCCATGAGTTAACTGGATATATTCTTCTTTGATCCATCAGTCACACTTACCACATGCACTGTGGCTGTGCACACCTTCCTGTAACCTGGTCACCAGTTAGTTAGACCATGAATTTATTTTTTTTTCTCAGCAGTACTATAGAAAACAGTGGTACCACATTGCTGACCTGACATTCTTCCTACACCGCAGTGTTTACACAGAGGGTAGTATTTTGTGGTCGGTATTGGTCTTATATACTTGATTAATTTTGATGTTGTTACCTGGAGGAGATGGGGTTATACAGGAGATAATTACGGAGAAATCCTGGAATTTAAATGTGGAATGTTCCTTGGAGGTCGAAACTCCTGTGTAATATCAGGTCAGCATCAAAGGACAAACTGTAAATAGGAATAAATCCCCACTCAGGATGTTCTGAGTCAGTGTTTCAGGTAAAATTTCAAATCAGTGTGTTTCCATTTAAGATTAATTTATCAGGGAGGTCATAGGTGAAGAGATTGTTTAAATAGCATGCTATGGTCTCTCCAACACTGCAGAATCAAAAAATAGGAAAAATGAGTAATAGATGTTAGTTTATTTAGGAGGTGATTATGTGAAAAAGACAGGTTAATTTCCTTAGACAAGTAGAATAACAATTTACTCTCCTCTCAAAACCTATTTTGAGTTAAATAATATTTTCCTGGTCTCTTCACAACCACAGTTTTCTAATATAATAACAAAAGGTTTAATTTGTTTTGCTGCAAAGCAGAGAGACATTCAGAGGACTGGAATTTCAGCTGCATAGTCCCGAAAAGAGCAAGAGGAAAAAAGCTGTACTGATCCACTGTTTTAGTAATGTCTCTCTTATTACAGAAGTCCCTCTTTGCATTCAGAGTGGGAATAGCAACTGCATTCTGAGTTATCCTCTAGAAAATTGACTTATCTGCTCCACTTCAGGCCAGAATCATAGAATGTCCTGAGTTGGAAGGGTCCACAAGGATCATTGAGTCCAGCTCCTGTCCCTGGAGATGGCAACCCCACAGCTCACACCAAGTGTCTGAGGGCGCCCAGTCTCTTCTTGAACACTGTCAGGCTTGGGGCGTGACACCTCCCTTGGGAGCCTGTTCCAGTGCTCCACCACCCACAGTATAGAAAAGATATTAAACTACTAGAAAGTGTCCAGAAGAGGGCTACGAAGCTGGTGAAGGGTTTGGAGGGGAAGCTGTATAAGGAGCAGCTAAAGTCACTCAGTTTGTTTAGCTTGGAGAAAAGGAGACTAAAGAGGAGACCTCATCACAGCTGCAACTTCCTCGCAAGGGAAAGAGGAAGGGTAGGCACCGAACTCTTCTCTTTAGTCATCAATGACAGAACTTGAGGGAATGTCAGAAAGATATGCCAGGGGAGGTTTAGGTTCGACATTAGGAAAAGGTTCTTCACTGAGTTTTACATATATGACAATTTTCTAACAAATTCAATTAAATTTTAAGTAAAATACTTACAAAAGAAGGACTCTTTTTTTTTTTTTTTTTTTTTTTTTTCATTGGAGGCTGTGAATTCTGCATATACAGTGGGTTTACTTTCTGGGCAGTGGAGAAATTGAGGTAGCAATAACTATCAGAACATGAGCCTGCAAGTCAGAATATGGAGAACTCACACCCTGACATTTTAAACAGACAGCTCCCACTGTAAGCACAAAACCCAATTATATCTCATGTCACAGTTAACTAGCTTATAATATAGTAGTGCCCTGTTTAAAACAAGCGTGACCACTCAGCCAAAATTGGTTTGGCCTTCACTTCCAAGGTTCTATTTCCAGAAATCACCCTTGAGCTGTCCAGCTGGCATTATCTGCTTCATTTTCAATCAGTGCTAGTGCCACCACTTTCCACCTTTATTTCTGCTCTGTAGTACTGTAGACATGCTGAGCTATCCCAGAAGTTCAGAGATTCAGTGAAGAGCCCCAGCAGCCTTGGGCTGATAGAATAAAATAACAAAGATGTTTTTATTATTCCATTTTCAAACATGATTTGTTTCCAACTTTATATTAAAGCTGATGAAGTATTTTCATTATTATTGTTCCTTTAACAGAACTAAAATATCAAAATATGTGTTATGTATAACAGTGCAACTAAAGTCCTCATTGTCGAAATGCCATTAGATGCAAAATTTTTTTTTTTCAGGCATAGGTTGCAGAATAGAGAAAAACAATTTCTGTGAAATTCACATTTTTCTTTCCCCTGGTTTCATGGAAAGATATGTGAAACATTATTTTAGTTGTCCACAAAAGATCATAGAGTAAATTTTCATCATCATCACTGATGATGTCTTAGTAAAAGGTATACACTATCAACAAAACACAGCAGTTAACACCTGAATTTGTTGTATGACTATGTCCGGTATTCTTAAATAACACAGGAAAACAGCGATATCTACTTTTGCAGATACATGTGAAACTAATTTTGGATACAACTTAACACTAGTACTGACTAGATTCTTGTTTAGAAACAAACCATATAGAGTGGTAGCAAGTGTAGAACTTGAAAATAAGAAGCCTGGAGTTTTTTTCTCTCACTTTTTTTTTTTTTAAATTTTTTTTTTCTTGGGTTTTTTTTTGTTTTTTTTTTTTTTTATTTTTTTTTTTTTTGGTTTTTTTTTTTTTTTTTTTTTTTTTTTTTTTTTTTTTTCCTAGGGAGACAAAGCAGCATGTTTGTTTTTTTATTATATGACTGTTTTGCATAATTACTTGATCTTTTTTTCCTTTAATGCAACCTACTTGCACCTTACCATACTTGAAGGATGCACACAGTATTTACTGCTGGCAAAGTAATTCAAAGTCTCAATGAGATGTGAAAATCATAGAATCATACAATGGTTTGGGTTGGAAGAGACCTTAAAGAATTTTTTTTCTTTTTTGCCCTTACAGGACAGCTGAGAGAGAAGAAAGGAAACAAATGAGACAGTCTTTTTTCAGTTTATAAAGAGTCCGTGTTTATTCATTGTAATTCTGTAAGACTTCTGTTTGCATGTGAAAACACACTGGTTCAATGATCACATGGCTTTAGGAAGACCTTCTGCTTGACTTTATTGTCTTTGATCCTTTATCACCTCTTATCTTTTGTTGCCTCTGATCTTTAGTGCTCCAACTGCTGATTCTTGATAAATAACATCCCTCTTAAAAAATGTGCATGTGTGAAATAAAAAAGATTGCTCTCTTCTGTTAATATATTTATTGTTTGCTGACCATAAACTGTTTGGAGACTATGCTATTTAGATAGAACACTTCACGATATACTTCTACTAATGGTAACAAAATAAAAGATTTTTTAATAGATGTGTTATACTCGCATATTTTGATTTTGTGCTTCTTTTTCAGAATGAATCAAACATTCTGTGGAGTCTAAGAGCCTTTCCAGAGGGAAATATATATCAGTTTTCCTCTGAATTTCCAATTTTATCCCGCTGTTTTCATGATCTACATTATTGCACCTATTCAGCTTTCCATTACATTAAGCTTCTAGAGTTTTTATAAGGTTAGATACAAGAATATTTTTAAAATCATACTTGTTCTTGAAGAAACAAAGACTATTCAGTGGAAAGATTCTCACTCTTAAGGAACTAAACATGGTTCAACTGTTCTAGCATACCATGAAGAAAGCTCACATTTAGGGAATTCTATGAACAATCAAGAAGAGCACAGTATGTCAGGATGTTTGTCTCTATCTTTAGACAATAATTTGTATCTATAATGTATATTACATATTTATACTTTATGAATGTTAGAAATTTTAAACATACATAAATTACCAAGAGGTGTTATAAATATACATATATATACTTGTTGATGCTTTAAACATAGAGGTTTCAAAATTGTTATCTCCTTTAAATAATCAAATTAAGCTGAAGCACATAAAGCAAACTTCATAAAACGACACTCAAGTTAGTGAAGGTCCAATTTCAGTCCATCTTATTTTACTGAATAAGTTTTTACAACTGAAAGATTTCTTATCGCCCTTTTTCCCTCGCACTACCCTACTGTATGTGCCTGAACAAGTCGTTGTTTTTTATATCTTATTGATCTAACAGCAGTGTAGAGGTAAGATCTAAATCTGACAGTAGTAAAAGATGAAGCTTTTAGTGATTATTTGTGAGAAGACAGTGAGTATTATCTTTGTATTAGTTTCTATGTAATATACTGGAGGTTACAAGTGATTCCAGAAATGTTGCTTTGCACTGCATTTTTTATGTGATGCCTGAAGTATAAATAATACAGATATTAAATAGGTGAAGTAGCATAAGGAATATTAGATCTGGGACATTATTTTGTGCAATTGACACCTAGTGTCATCTTCAACAGTGACTGAATTACTTTACAGAGTTACATCACAGATATTCATTAAAGATGCATGTGAGAATTCCCTGAAGTTTCTAAAGGTTGTCCTGGTTCAGCTCAAAATCTCATTTCTACATTTTTTTATTGACAATACTCTAAGATGCTGAAAACACAAAGTCTTTTTTGTTCTCTGTTATTCCTTCTGTTCTTACTGCTTATTCCCACCTGAAGTCAGAATTTCAGGTTGTGGCATCAATCATAGCACAACAATGAAGAGTGATGTCACAAAGGAAGGATTATTATTTCAGGTGAGAGAAAGCAGCTATAGCATATTAAGTTTTTCAGAAACAAAGAAACCGCGTTTTCATACAAATATTCTTTGTAATATAAAATAATGGAAATGAAAACTAGTCAATATGTGGTGTGACTACAAGTAGATTTTTTTTTCTTAAAGAGAGGCTTTTCAAAGCTTTACCCTAAGAAGACAATGATCTTAAAGGTGACTCAAACAGAAACAGACAAATGAAGAGTGGAATTACATCTCAATGGCATGAAAAATAAAGAACCTTGAAAGTTTTATTTCTTTGTCTGTTTCCACTTTAATCCTTTTATTGTTTTCCTTCTTTATCTTTTTTTTTCTTTTTTAATGATACATGGCTTGTATCAATGAGCAACTAAAAAAGTAACTGAATTATGGTATTAACAATTGACAAGAAAATGAAAATACACAAAGTTATTTTTTTTTTTACTATGTTGAAATTCTTTGTTAGTATCTGGTTAATTTAATTGGCAGAATGAACAACACTAAGTATACATCCAAGTATAGCAAGGAAATCAGAAAGGTTGAAAGATAGCATTATATATTTGTAGTAGAAAACAAAACAAATAGAAACACATGCTTATTAAAAATAAACATTTTTCCTTTGAGGCATCACCTTTAAAATCAGACATATGTTTCCGCCTGTCTTAGCTTTGCTAATGTTTTAAATTTAATATCTCAAATGTTTTATAATGTATTTAGAAAAATCAGTAGTCAGATCTATGTTCATATATTTTTCAAATAATATAGTTATAGATTTTAATTTCCTGAAATTAAAATATATGTTCCAAGAAAAATACTGGAATTTATTTTTCTCTGACAAAAATTCTACAGTTTTTCTTTTTATACTTAGAGATTTGGATTCCAAAAATCTTAAAAAGTGAAATCGTGGACCCACTAAAATTACTGACAAATCGTTCATCGATTTCTTTCGGCAAATTATTCCTTGATTGATAGTACCTTAAGTTTTGGTTGAATTGCTCAAAGAGGTATCTACTCATGTTCCTTTTACAATGAGGGTTGTTGTAAAAGTAGTTTAGAAGTAATAACCATATATCAGAAACAAAAGAAAAAAAAAAGGTGTCCTGGAAGAAAAAAAATACTTTCAAACAAAACTTAAAAAACCTATTACTAAATATTTTAAAGGACATGCAATGAATTTCAACTGACTGAATTAATTACAGACATACTTAATTTCCCACCTTTGCTGTAGACTGTTTGGGATCCATCAATTGCATGCAATGTGGAGTAGGATCCATGTTAAGGACCAGAAATCATTCTTAATTAACAAAGAGGTTCTAGATTAAGGACTAGAACACAGGACATAAAGCAGGATAAATCAGCTTTCAGACTTCTTTTGTTATATTATGAAAGACTTACCTAGAAAGAATCAATTTATCTAGAAAGAAAGTAATTTATTTAGAAAAAAATCCTTACATGTGCAATATCAACCATTGCTAAATGAGAAAGCTCAGTATTTTGTTTATTAAGACAAAAATATTCTGCGACTTAGCCTTCTATATGAAAGTTGGTGATAGCAGTTTCAATGAATAGAGTAAAAGAGGTTTCAAGAAAAAGTCAAGATTTCAGGATTTCTCTTAATTGTTATCAGAAACCAAGCACGGAGAGAAAAGAAGACATCTTGAAACACCAGGAAGAGGAGGCGAATGTGACCTTATCAAGAAACGATGTATTTAATGAAAAATCAAGAATATTATTGTGTCTGGAACAATAAGGGTTTCACATTTTCCTTTTGCTCTCACAAATCTTCAAACTGGCATAGAAGTGGATAAAGGGAACATGTAAGCTGAGATACTTTTTCCACCCTTCTCATATTTATCGTCTAAATTTTAGTTAATTTATTATGCATTTGCTTAATCAGGTTGGTTTGTTCAGTCAAGCTACTTTGTTTATAAATCTGCATCTTCTATTTCCTGTATTTTTTGTTGTACCATGACTATTTTCAAAGTGTATTTGCTTTGGATAATAAAAAGCCATGACCTCTGCTGGTTCACTTAATAGATGTTTGGTTGTTCTCTTTGAAAAGAATGACATATTGGGCCTCTCAAATACAGTAAATAAAATGAGTAGAGGTGGTGTATTGGTTAATGCTGATGAATAAGGAAATAGACTTCATCACCTATCCCTAAAGATGGCATAGCAGTGGACAGACTCCCCAGCCAGAAGTTGCCTGGCAAAGCTGTTTAGGACTCTGTGAAAGGTACTGAACATAAAGGTAAAGGCCTGGAATTGCCTTCTGTCTCTACACTGAGCCAGAAAAATGACCAGAATATTAGGACCCTGTTTCACTGCAAGACAGGATTAAGTGGTGTAGCTTGGCCAATATATGTTTGTGTGAGCTGCACACTTAACTTCCATTTCTAACTCTGAAAGTCTCCCCATGCGCATCACAGCACAATATCATCAGTCCATTGCGGGGGAGATTTAGTAGTGGTTTGTTTTTCTTGCAAAGAGTGCCTTTAAATCTTTCACTAAGGAAAAGTAAATGTGTGTCAGGGAGCAGCAAGAACAGGGTGGGTCCCCGGGGACCAGGGCATCAGGGGCAGCACGAGCTCCCCATGGGTGTCTCAGGCCAGGTACTGGCAGACTGGGTCCATCCCACTGCTCCAGCCAGGAGCATAGCAGCTGAGGGGCACCAGACAGCCCCAGTCCAAGACACTGGGCAGATCCCCAGGGACTGGGATGGGACAAGGCCAGGCTGGGATATGGTCCTATGGGTGGGCCCGTGAGTGGGCAGGTCAAGGCTGTGGGGAGCTGGATACTGGCCCAGCTGGGACATTGCTGGGGAAGGAGTTGACAAGCCCTGGGGAGGTGCAATGGGGTCCTGGGCTATGGGCAGGGTGGGGGGAGCTCTGGGACGTGGGCAGGAACAGTCAGGGCTGGCAGTGCCTCAGAGCCATGGCAGTGGGTTGTTTGTATGACATGATAAAATAGCGAGAAATAAGCAATGTATTAACATTACTGAAAGACCACCGAAAAAGGCAGTGCTAGAGAACACGGTAGATGCAATTTGATAGTCATTTGAGGTGAATCTTCATCAAACTCTTTGGTAGAGGGGATTCAACATTACTTCCGTTTTGCCTACAGCAGTCTCCCTCATCCATCCTTGATGTTTCATTTTTCACAGTCTTGCTCCCTAGGGTTTGTTTTCAGATTTGAGTTAGAAAGAATCCAAGGTTTTAAAAAAAAAAAGTTATTAAAACCTACAAATCTTCTGGTACACAATTGTAGAAACTGACACTGGATAGATTTTCTGTCTGAGACCATAAGTATCTTTTGAGTCTTACCTCCCGGTTTCTCAGGGACTTCTTCCCCAAATCAGACAAATCACAGAATATCCTCTTTACTGTAGAACATTTCAAGTGAATTGTAGAACCCCCAATGAACATAGTAATTCATACGAACTGAGTTGCAGTCCCAGAGAAAGGAGGATGCTTCAAAGTTTGATCGAAAAGAGTTGAGCCAGTGGGAAAGCCATTAATAGTCAATACTATTTATATATATTGTACACATATAAACCGCACACAGTCTACCAAACACACACTCAAGGATATTAGAAGCAAAAACCATTTTCATTTCTATTTCCATGCCTACAGCATTGCACAAACATAGACAATGTAAAGAAAATGTCCAGGCACAATCATTGATGGAAGTGTTAGCATTCACAGACAAAACTACATGCCGTGTAACAACTGTCACTTTATGTTCAGAAAACAAAAGTTGTCTGAACTTATTTGTAGGCACACAATCTGAGATGAGCTTAGAGTTGTTATCAATATATGGCACATGGCGCATGGTTTTATTCTGTCATAATATGGCTTTTAAATTCCCAGAAGTAATTTCCGCAAGCCTCAATAGAGTCTTAGATTTCAGTGATGCCAGGAAACTATAACCAATATTTGACTGTTCCTGTCTTGATCTATTTACCTGAAAGAGTCACAAATATTCTTTAAAAAGCCCAGTCTAACTTGGTCAATATTTCAGAAATTCAAGTGTTCAGAATCTTCAAGCGCTGCTCCCTGAAGATTTGTTTCTGTTTCAGATTAATGAAAATGCACAACTAACAGACTAATTAGTGTAGTAATCCTTGCTGCAACGCTGGAAATGTCACTAAATGAGATTGCATTTGTTATTTTGCATTTGAGATAGAACATTAACATTTTAATCTGGGCTATTCATGTTTTGCTTAGGCTATCTCTGACCTTCACTTTGAAACAGGCTTATTTATAAATGGTCCTGTGTTTTAATCAACAATATGATGAGTTGCTGCCTCTAGAAATAAACACTATATTATCCTTCCTAGTGTTGGTGGGGTTTTTTTGGGTGGTTTTTTTTTTTTTTTTTTGGTTGGTTGGGGGTTTTTGTGGGTTTTGGTTGTTGTTTTGGTTTTGTCTTTGCTTGGTTGTTTTTTGTTTGTTTTGGCAGATTTTTTGTTTGTTTTGGCAGGGGTTCTGTTTGTTTTGTTTGCTTTTTGTTTTTCCCCCAAATACCCGATATTCCATTTGTAATTTCAGTTCTGAGTTCAGTCATAACTTGTTTATGCGTATTGAATCTACTGGACAAAAGGGAACAGAAATTGGCTGCAGCTTGGCAAAGCAGTTGCTTCAGATTCGGTCTCCCTGAAAGGCCTCATTTCAGTTTTTTATGGTAATAGAGTTCTGACCTCACTGACCTTTTAATAATATTTTCACTTTACATGGTGGCTTTTATTTGTTGCACTAAGAGACTTTCTGAACTTTACCTTCTACAAGCAAAATACTTCATGACAATATGGAGAGGTTGAACTGACAGAGAAACAGAAAATTGACTTGTTTGTTGAGAATATCTAATTCAAGATAAATGTATTTTACTTCCTGTGTGGACAGATAAACCAAGTCTGGAAGAAGTGGTGACTCAAGCTGTGTAGAATATTTCAGGTGGAACTGTTACTGATAGAGAAAAGCTCTTTTGTAGAACTCAAGTTTTCAAGCTGGAAAGTTGAAATTATTGTTTCATGTTTGCTTTCTAGTGACTCATTTCCATATATGTAGGCAAGGGACAGAGGCGAAGTCATGTACTAGCCCCTTGGATTCTTCAGTACCTAGACCCACCCTGACACAAAACCCTAAGGAATGCAAGGAACTGAGGCATCCACCTCTTTCATTTACTACACAGTGCCAGGGCTAGTGGAAAAGTTGGTGCATGGCTGAACACTTCAGCATTTGTCTTCCTGATGCCTACTTATTTTTGCGTGGTAAAGAAAAACTGAAAGAAACCTTCCAGATAAGCAAGCAACAGCTCAAAGAATTCTATTTCAGATTTTGAGGGGGTTTATATTTTTTTTCCCTATGGAACATTTCATAATATTTCAGACGGCATTCAGTGGGAAGAAATTTCCTTTATTCAGAAAGCTCTAGCTTGAACTTTACAAAAAGCAGACAAAATTAGAGACGTAACCTACCTTGAAATTAAAGTCACCCGCAGTAGTTGCCGGAACTACTTGTTCACTTACTGCTTGCTTGTCATGTTTCTACATCTCTACATGAGAACGGACTAAATGAGATTTTTGTTTTATAACACCTAATTATGAAGCTTTCTTCCTGCCCTATATACTTTCTTTTAATCTTAAAAATTCATTCTATTGATTTTAAATTAGAAAGATTTTTTATTTCCACAACTCATAAGACTCAGTTTTAAAATGTTCTCGGTTGCTGCAATTTCTGGATTAAACAACTCTGCCTTCAGTTGTGCTGTCAACTATCTCCTGTTCACCTCTAGAAATATAACATTTCCATTCAAACAAGAGTTTTGAGTGAGGGAAAAATAAAGATTTCTCAATGATACCTGAAATTTGCTCTTTAGTCTAGAAATGTCTTTTCAAGCTTTTCCCATGCAACTGGTACACCATCAGCCATTATGTTTACCTTACTACTGATGCTTTCAGTACAGTTCTACACCTTGCTTTCCCAAACATATAGGGAAGATCTTATACCTGAAAAAATAAAAAAAAATCTCTTTCTCATTGTATTTTGTGTTTCTTTTCACCATTCAGAACCTTTAGAAGGACATGAAAGCCAAAGTACTTATAAACTTAAAACCATGTCTTTTGTTTAGTGTAGTTACCTTATTGGCAAAGTAGTAAAGCTTGCTCCACAGTATTTTTGCCTTAACGAAATTCAGTTTTCAGAAAGAAAAAGAAAAATATATTAAAAGCAAAAATGGACACTCATCTCTCTAATAACATTTGAATTACAAAGTAACCGTAATATTACTTGGATAAAATTAACATTCATTCAAGCATGGCAGTGCTTGACAATCGAAAATATTGGGCAGAACGCCACTTTGTGGTGCCTCAGAGGAAAGCATAAATACCATAAATGTGGTACATATACTCATACTTCTTTATAGATCCATAGAAGAATCTTGCCGTTCTCTATGAATGCAGTGTGATCAAGTTTTTACTCTGTTATTGAGGAGTGGTGGTCTTTTTTTTTTTTTTTTGATCTTCATCTTAATTTCAACAATATTTCAGAAGTTCTTTTATAGGAATTAATATTCAGAAAAAACCAGAATGCATCAGAAAGTATACAAAATTGTTTTTAAAGGTGGTGTACAATAATGTGTTATCTAATAGCTAGAACTTCTTTTGAATGCTACAGAGAGTAGCATAAATAAGCCAGTGGTTTAACTCAGGATTATAAAGTCTTCTGAAGTAAGAATAACTATTCCACACTGAGGTAATTTGCTGTTCCTATTTTGTTGTTTCAGTACACAGAGAAATGTCTCTAGCTCATGAGAATTTATTTTTTTATCCATAGTATGTACAATGAAGTTGAACATCAAGACTTGTCTCATCTTTGCATATAAATTACTTTGTCTACACCATATGACAAAACAGTCTTATCTAGGATAAGTGCTGGCTCAAAACTAAAAGATCTTACCAAAAAAAAAAAAAGTTATATATTCTTGAATTTTTCCTAACTCATTGGAACTTTTGCTTCCTCTGTCTGTAGAAATGGTCACCTCCTCTTTCTCGCTATTATAAGCCAAAAGAAGCATTTGTGGACCATCTTCTCTTTTGTCAGCTTTGCTCGACAGACCACCCTGCCAAGTTTTCCTGTGCCACTACACTAAGGCACTAAAGTGTGCACAGAACAAGGCTATGTGTAGTGGTGATTCGAATATTTTTTTAAAAAATCACATTTTCTAGGTTATTAAAGGACTGGAATAGGTGGTGATTTAACAGCGATGGGAAAAATGTTGAAGCAGAGTCATATTCAGAAACAAACGATCATTTAACTAAGGTTTCAACTCTTGAATAACTCAGAAGGGTGCCAAAGTGATCCGTTTGCCTAGGAGTACTTCCTATAATACATGAAGATCTTGTATTTTTCAACAAAACAAATCAAACCAGTTACCTACCAAAATTCAGCTGTCACTAGTCCCAGGAACACTGGTATTTTTCAGTTCTATTAAAGTTTCCAGTGACAATGATAAAATGCCAACAGCCAGTAAGGGTTTAAAATAGTACTTTGACCATTTTAGACGTACTCACTACTATTCTGTAATCACTGTTATTTGGCAATAAACTGTGAGGTTTAAACCTGAAGCAAATGGAAAGAACATTTCAAAAACATAAGAAAATGTACAAGGGAATCACTAAATATGGGGACAGTGTAGTGGCTTCCAATTTCAAAAATACAGTTGGGAAAAATTAAAGAACACAATGCCATAATGTATACAGTTGATAGCGATATATCAACAAAGAAAATCTAGAACAATTCTGCCTGAAGGTAGCATATTTCACAGAAGACAAAAGTGAATGGAAAGCGTTTCTTTGCTTTCCATTTGTGGATGGAAACACAGTTGCAATTTCTTCAAAGTTGCACAGATTTCTTTTCCAAATGTTTCAACAAAGGAGTACATAAACTGTTGAACAGATTGGATAAGTTTATGATTTCATGATATTATTGAAATAATTACAGTAAAAGAGCTTGTTGTTTCTTTATTTACAGTATCTTTTATGAATTAGAGACCAAAGTCATCAAACACTTTTATAAAGGTAATTTTAGCACCTTATTCCCTTGTCATGTTTTGATTATGGTAGGAATATTGCACCCATAGCCTGGAGGCTTTAGAATATCCTTACAGAAGTCAGAGTGGGCTGGAATCCTCTTTCAGTAGAAATTATTTAAACCTCAGTTTCCCAACTAAGGATATTCAGAAGGGGAATAATACAGTCCTAATTCTATTCTACTCATTCAGCACTAAAAAGCAGTGCCAGGATTACACAGTTATCCATTCAACAGAGATGATGTTTCATTAATATATCTAACACTACCCTTGGTGTGGTAGCAGGAGAGCTAAAAGCAGTGTTCAGCCGGTCAGTAATAGCCCATATTACAATTTAAAGTCTGACAAAATAGGTACAGGTGGAAATTAAAGTTATGTTCTTAATTTGAAGTGTGAAAATGGAGAAGAGATTATTGATGATACAGAGAGATTGCAACCACTCAAAACTCAGTAATTGTCTATAATTTGAAAACGTCTTGGCTCTTTTTCTTCAGATATCAGGTTCTTCACTTTCTTAGGGAATTTTCAGGTGGAATACATTTCATAAGAAGACTAGGAAAATGTTGAATCATGACTTCAGCATAAAGTTATTAGCAACTGTCACTACACTCACTCTGAATGTAACTTTGAATGATGATCTTAAAACAGAAAAGGTTTCATGTTACAGCTGAAACACTTTTTTTTTTTCATTTCTAAAGTGGGCTGTCTTAAAGCACTAAGCTATTTAGCATGATGAATATTAAATAGCCAAACTATGTGAACTTGTTACCAGCTGTGGCATCACTTATGTTTCATACTAACATATTAAAAATTACTGCCACATTTGAAACATAGAATCAAGTTGTAGCCAGATGGAGAAGCTGTTTTAAAGTAGATAAACACAATTTCTTCATGTTTTTGAAATAACCATGTTAAATATTCTGGAAGACAGAAACCACAGTCCTCACCGTCACGTATCAATCAATTTGTCTGGTACAACAGTAATTTTCGGCCACACTTGCAGGCCATCTTCTACAACTGGCAATAAAGGACAGGGTTTATATTTGCAGCATGCACTAGTGTCCTAATGAAACACTATAGTTCAGGTTTCTGTTGTAAAAGCTACATGAAATGAATTTTGCTGTGTTTGTTGAGCAGTTGTAGAAATACTCACAAATAACATCTTTCTCTTTTTTTAATAGTCTGAAGAGATTAAATGAAAGTTCAGGATGAAAAACATGCAGACCATTCTACAAAGTGAAATGATGCAACGGTTGAAAGATTTCCTGAAATTGGAGGAAAAAAAATATATATATTTATACATATATATACATATACATAAGTAAACCATTATGTATAAATAATCCAGTAATACGCAATTACTGGCAGTTTGTATCATAAATTTGGAGCTTTATTGCCTTTAAGTCTCACATGCATCACTAATATACATATGATTAGACACCTGAATTTCTCCTGCATGTTTTTAAAGACTGTATTGGCAATTATTTGCTGTCAGAATGAGTAAGTAATGGGATATAATAATGAAGATTCAAATACTGCTATGAAGACTCCATAGTAACACTACAGTCAGGGTAGACATAATCTTAGTATAAACCTGTAACCAAACACTGCAAAGGCCAATAACAGAAAGTATGTTTCTAGACTGTTAATTTACTGTCTTTGGAAGCCATGAGCAAATGAAGCTAAAATTTTCTCCTGCTATATATGGAATTCTTATGAGATGGCATGTTCTCTCATGTTATTATTATTATCCCTGCAGTTTCTGAGCACTTTTCAAGAGAACATTCAGAAAACACAACTGATATTAGTCTACAAACAGCAAAAAAGACACACTGAAACATGAAATAAAATGTAGGTTCATTCAGCAACGGAAAATGAGATTTACCAAAATAAATATAGTCTCCAGTCTTCAGATCCTGGGATTTTTTTCTTTCTTTGCATCAAGACAAAATGGACTTGTCTTCAGCACAAAGGAGATTCATCTTTTTCATTATTTCCATCTCAGAGCTAGGCTCAGGACACTAAACACTGAACACACTGGGATCTATCAACACAGTATTATTTTTTGCTGACTACCATTTTCCTTTCCTCCTTTTAGTGCAGATTAGCCATGAAAGACTCTGAGCTCTGTGGAATAAACAAACATAAACATTTAAAGCTGACAGTTTGATGGATGTATCTGTCTATTCATAATAACAAAAGTCTGTATTACAGATGTATTTTTTTTCCTGTGACTTCAGTGTAGACATTTGTTAAAAAGAGGTAAAGGTGTTATAATACAGATGGGAGTAATCTAAGCTTAATTAGACCCACCATCTTATCAGCCAGTGAGAAACAAAATTTGTGATGAAAATAACTGAAGTTCAGTGCCCTGACTATATCCACAATGTAAGAAATGCAATTTATTGTATGGTAGAGATGTTAACATAATTTACTGCTGGAGACAAGTTACTGAAGAACTTCCATTGCAGACATTAATACCTATGTGTGTGGAATAAAAGGCTACTACCTATTTCAGAATTTTATACACCATTTCCTGCATTTATCCCTCCTGGACAGCAGCAAATGACTTCCAGATGCGATTGAAACTAGCAGCTTGAAAATGATTGTGTCAGTCTAAACCAGGTTTAAAATAACCTCCCAACCAAGAAACAACTGAATATCTGTGCCCATACTGGTAAGAAAATTAAACTGGTGCTTTAGGTTTGAAATCAACTCCTTCCTTTGTAGTTAGTCACAATAAAAGTTGTGTTTAATAGTGCAGACTAATTTTTTCTTCCTTTAGTGGAAATTTGAATGTGGTGTTCAGAATTTAAATTTCACTCATTAATCACAGAAACTAAAAGTTACTGTTTCTAAGTATTTTATTTCTGCACATCACAACTAAACCTGTGTGAAATTTTGTTTTTGTGGGAAAACCACTAATACATAGTCTTGCTACTTATATGCTGTGTCATTCAGAACATAGAATAATGACACATTGCCTTTTCAAATGGTGGGCCCTTGTTGCATGAAAATATTTTCATAAAACACATACACACACAAACATAATCAAGAGTTTGAGTGAAATGTAGATTAACAACAAAAAGAATATGGATAAGATGAACTAACTATTCAAAGCAAGTAAAAGGAAAGAACAAAAAAGCAGCTTGTGATACTGTGTGGCTCATAAGACAACTAAAGGTTTTGAATTTTCAGCTCTTAACTAGTGTAATTTTAAACTTGAACCTGATTATTATTAATAAAAACATTATTATAATTTCATTACTTCCTCAAAGAGATTAAATGGGTTTACTTCCAGTAAACTTACTGGGCTTCCAGTAAACCCATATTCTTCAGAAGCAGTATTCTTCCTGGCAGGCTTAATAGACAGATTTATGAATGCATAAACCTAGTTTTCACTGTTTCACTGTTTCCCTAGGTTTCACTGTTAGTCCCTCAATTAGTTCTTCTTGAATCACAGTCAGGAATACTGGTGAAATGAAGTTAAAAAAAACTTAAATGGGAGAAACTTGTAGAACACAGTTTTCTTGCATTATCAGTCTGAAATGTTTGATTATCAGATTAATCCAAACAAACACCATAATAGAAAATCATTAAAAAACTCAAACCTTCACTAAAATTTATGGTCTAGATAAAACTAAGGCATCATATTTCAACAAATAGAAACACAAGAATGAAGGAAAATCAATCCTGTAGAGAATTTGTGGCCCAAAGAGGAGGAAATACTCGTGAACCTACTTAACCCAGCTTCACATTTTCTATATTCCTTACAACACTAAGACAACTGTCTTGTATGCTAGATTGAGATGCACATCAGTTACCCTTCTACAAAGGGGCCTGGGTGTCTTTATCCCGGCCTTCAATGTTTTTTTTTCAGTCTGGGTAGATTTATTTTCATAGGTGGGTGAAGGGTGGGTGAAGGAGACATTATTATATGCCAATATAAGCTAGCGGTGTAGCAGGATATTAATAAGATCTAGATTGAGAACTTAGGAAGTACTTCTAAATCACAGTACTCTCTCAGGAAAAAGCCTCAGATATATTTAAGAATGAAAGAAGAGAGCTGAGTTTATAAAATGAAGCAGAAAAAGTTCAGGTGTTCAGACTCAGAATTCTGGAAAATTCATGATATGTAGCAGTAGTTCTCATCAGCAATACCATGTTAGGACAGAAAAGAAGGCAGAAGGTCAGAAAATGTGCAAATTAAGATATCAGACGAAAACATTAATAGAGTTAGTCCACCAATAATTATGGCTCAATTTTAATAGTTATTAGTGGCTAAGAAGGTAATTTTAAGAATTTTAACTCAGACTAGGGCTCATTGAATGCAGGAAGAACATCTCTAAAAATATGTGCATGAGGTGTTCATCTATGAGGATGTTAGTCTCAAAGAAACAGTCGATATTCAAAGCAGTGAATGGACATTCATTAGTAAATCCTTACAAATTACAGTGATGTAGAGGGAAAACAAGGCAGAGCAGTGACAACATTCTGCATGCTTTTACCTTTTTTGTCACATCAAATTCAGAAAAAAAATCTAAGCACAAATATTTGCAGCTCACTTTCTCATGGTGGCTCTCTTTAAAGTCGCGGTGAATAAACAAACAGACCTTGCTGCACTGCTGGGCAGCAGAAGCTAAAAATCTTCCTCCTTTACCTGAGTTTCATGGTACCTGCAGCAGTGTACTCCTGAATTTGATCACTTATTTCCTGGTCTGTCCTTGATTTAGTTAAACTGGAAAGTAATAAGCGTTCCCAAAGCCTTTATTTATGGTAACATAGTTGCTCAAGATTATTTATTTATTGAGCTATAGCTGAATCTGACTTTGAAATAATGTTGTCTGAAGGAAATACCATGAAATACATGCATATTCTTTTAACATTATATTCTCCTAATGCCTAGATTTAAGCCCTGACAGCACATTCTCTCAAGCCATTTCAAACAGTTTTTGTGGTCTTGCCACCTGTATCATTCCTATTCCAGTCATGCCATCGAAATGCATGTTGTTTTAAGCTCACATCTTCATTGTAAATTAGCTCAAGAATATGATTAACAGATGACTTTCTGTACCTATATATTTGCCTGTTAAAATGCGAAAGCTCAAGTTAAAACTTCCCTCTATTACCACTGTAGCAAAATCATCTGTGTCCCCACTGGATTTATACCTATCATATCGTTTTGATAAGCTTGTTCTGATTTAAGAAACATTGTTTCTTGTTCTCTAGTCTCCTGAAGAACAGAACAAAACATTTTTTTTTCTTTTGAAGAACTAGGTGAAGCGTTTTAGACAGATTCGTAAAAGTTGGGAAACTAAGGCTTAGAAACTTCGACAGCCGAACTTCTGTCTGCATATTATGTACATTGTGAAAGAGAGTAGCCACTTCAGAACGTGTTAATAGAGTCCTTTATCTTTATTTCTTGTTAGGTTAGTTTTCATTACACTTGAGTTATAAGGGAGCAATCCCAAATGTAATATAACATTGAGAGGGGGAGAGTTTTGGTGAGAGGATGCATACAGTATGGAAGGTCATTTTCTACATCTCTGTAGTGCAGAACTAAATTTTGACTGCATAGTAGAAAGGCCACTGTAGAAATACTTGTCTGTTCTAGCCAAAGACTGATTTTGCAAACTCTTACTCTGAATCAGTTCTAGGATCTAGGCCTCCCTTTCCCATTTTTTCAATGTCACTATCTGAAATCTAGCATTTGAGACAGATTCATAGAAAACCAAAATTTGTCTTCTTTGTGAGAAAGCAGAATTGTGTGAGTCAGCTGTCTTTTTATTGGCTTCAACATTATTAACTTGACAGGTTATCTAATGAATTGACCCTCAATTACTATAGCATGTATATATTAACATCAGTCAACATATGCAACGTTCTCTATGCAAAGGTTCAAAATACATTAGCTCAAAAAAATGAAAAAGAAACACCAAGACTAATACCTTGCACTTTTTTAGTAACACTACTGCTATTCTGCAGACTGGCAAAATGAAAAGCGGGAGCAATGATTTGGTCACAGTTGCCTAGGAACTTACGGCAGAGATAGTAATAAAATACACTTTGGAATTCCCTAGACAGCTAATGCATGGAGAACTGCAGAGGAAAAGAGGTAAAAATGAGATGATATTGTGATTATATCCATTTCAGTGAAGCAGCCTCATTAGTAATAGTTCACAGCTTTTTATCTGTGTCACCACTAAATACATGGAATCATTATTTGTTTTTCTTCTCCTTTTCTTTCTTTTNGGCTGCTTTGATTTTCAGTCTTCCCAGTAAAGGTAAATTGCAAATTTATAAAAATGCTTTCTAGACTAAATTAGAATTTTTAGATTTAGATTTAGATTTGAATATTAATTTCTAGCAATAATTCACAAGAAAGCTGCAGAGACAATACACAAGGCTTTATGTTTTTATTTATTTATCTGAAACAGGATTAAGAACGTATGAAAATTCCATTCTAATTCAGGAATAAAATAAAAAATGTAATTACAACAGAAATTTTCATTACCTTGAAATAGAGTTCTTCTAAAGTGTGAATACAGTGACCACCCACCAAGCAAAGTACTGACTCCTACTGAAATCAACAGTAATTTTCTTTTGCATAGGTCTATGTGTGCGTGACAAACTGATCATCAAACTATTTGAGGTTTGTGCCCAATACTCACACTTTAAAATGCAAAACTATTGGAGAAGGTTCATTGAAGCAATAGCTGGACAATACAGTACTGAATCTTTGATAAAAGATAGTGAGCCATTACAGCTATGTGAATTAATTATTTATCATCAACTGTATTTATTACTGTAGACTTTATAAAGAAAAGCTGTTGATCGTTTCTTATTTTTTTATCCATAAAGCATTGAGAAATAAGAAATCTGGATGTTCCTTCACGTGTTTTTTCTAACCATTTTTCCTGTTTTTACTTCCTCTTAATTACCTACTAAGAAATAAAAAAAAATAAAGCATACCCTTTTCCATTCTCAGAATAACCTTTTCTGCTTGAAAGTCTCCTGAAAGACACAACCTCCTCTGCAGCAGGTGTAGTTTTAATGATGCTTTGATGCCATATGTCAAATTTCATCACTTGCTGTGAAGAGTGACATTTCTTTTGATAGCTCCTAGCAACAGCAATACCAGTTGTTGGTGGTCACCTCGCACCAGACAAGTAATTCCTGCAGCAAGAACATTTAATTTCAGTTTCATGCCAGGCTGCACACAATCTCTGCTGCTCTCCTCTGTCTGTAACTCTTTTCAAAGTAAAATAAATCTATTTTATTAAGTCGATGTACACTATATTTGTTGTCACATGCACACTCACAAGAGTACGACTACATTCTGCACAGGAGTGTTTCAATGCTACCTTCAGAACCGGATTTCCTGTCAGTATGGACAGTGAATATGTAAGAATGGTCCAAGCTGCAGCTGGAGATGACTTTCGAGAACATGTTTGCCCACAAGTGCTGAGCAGTGGAAGTGCATCATTTCTATAGCATTAAACTTACCGGTACGTCAGCAGACATTGAGGTATGGATGATCTGCAGGTTTTCTGAGAGGCCTTTACAGGCACAGGGTGTTGGGGAATATGACATTCCCCTTTGCTGCTGTCATAATCGTTCTCTCAAGAGTCGTATAGGTATTTGACACCCTTGATACCTACAAATAAAGGAATCACTTGACAAGCTAGCTTGATTTTCAAGTGGCACTTCACGTTTCTTTTTCTTCTAGCATTGCTCTTATATCAGAAGCATATAATGAACTGTGCTGCAGCTTTGCAAATCCAACACTATCGGTTATTGCTAAGCAGTGACACCTTTAACATTTGTAAGTAAATAAATAAAGCAATAATTCCAAACCGTGTTATAACAGGAAGACTGAAAAATGGAATCTCTCACTGCTGGGAAGAGGAGAAAGGGAAGTATAGAGTACCAACAAATTACTTGAGGAAATGAAGCAATTTGATACCTTTTCCAATTCAGTCTTCCTTAAAAAACTCACTGACATCTTTAATAGAGCAATATAAACTCAGTTTACAACAGGGAATTGAAACATTAGGCATCATATTTACATGTTACTTCCCTTTTAAATTACTGGCATCTAATAGAATCGTAGAAACATTTTAGTTGGAGGAGACCTCAAGATCATTGAGTGCAACTATTAACTTAACCCTGGCACTAAATCATGTCCCTAAGAACCTCATCTAGATATCTTTTAAACACCTCCAGGAATGGTGGCAACTACTTCCCTGGGCAGCCTGTTCCAGTGCTTGGCAACCTTTTCCATAAAGAAATTTTTCCTAATATCCAATCTAAACCTCCCTTAGTGCAGCTTGAGGCCATTTGCTCTTCTCCTAACACTTGTTACTCGGGAGATGAACCCAACACTCCCTGTGGTACAAACCCCTTTCAGGTAGCTGTAGAGTCGTAAGGTCTCCCCTCAGCCGCCTTTTCTCCAGGCTAAACAGCCCCAGTTTCCTCAGCTGCTCCTCCTAAAACTTTGTCTCTAGGATAAAGTATTTATGCTAAGATACATTGTTAATGAAATCTCAAAACTGTCAGCAAGTATCTTTAGCTACTGAAGAATTCTGGAGAACTAGAAAAACATAAAAACAAGTTGTCTTTAAAAATAAGAAAGACAAGGAGTCAGAAAAGTATAGGCCTTTCAGGTTAACTTAAGTCCTGGAGAAATAGTTGAATAGAGTCTAAAATAACTTGCAAATTTATCTACCTGGTAGATAAAAGAAGAGTAACAGCCAACATAAATTTGTCAAGAGTAGACCATATCAAGCCACACTAATTTCCTCCTATGACAGGCTAATAGACTTTGTGAATAGAAAGGAAGTGCTAGATATCACATATCTTCATTGCAGCAAGATTTGCCAATCTTACATGGGATTCTTATAAGAAACCTAGGAAAATGAGACTGTTATCAAGTGAACACCTAAGTGACAAGAGTGTTTTCCAGATAGTAGCACTCTCAAACTAGAATATATATCAAATATGGTTCTGCAAGTCTGGTACCACTGGATAACTGGAGTGGAAAAATAAGGACCCTAATGATTAAAATCACAAATGAAACTAAATTTTGACAAATTACAAAAATATGGGAAGGCAGAAGTGTATGTCTAAATAATCTCGACAAATCTGATAAACTGTCTGGAAAAATAAGATGCAATCTAGCAGGGGAAAATGCAAAGTTTTAAACACAATTATATGTAAGTGGCTGCAAAGGCATAGGCTGTGGAAAACATGTTATGGCAGCAGCATTTCTGAAGTTGCTAAAAGGGTGGTGAACAGAGTTACAATTACAGCACACATCAATCAACAATATCGCACTAATGGTGAAAACTCATTTAACTTAATGAGATAAGAACTGGGCTATTACCTGCAAAAAACCCCAAAGTCACGATTTTCTCTTCTAAGTGTCAGCAATGTGTCAGCTGGAACGCTATCTCCACCTTTAAGCATCTTAGTTTGATTCAAATGGTCATAGCCCATGAAATATAACAAGAGTGAAAACACAACTGGAAACACAATTATAGGTAAGGTTGAAGAAAATACGTTTATTAGGTTTAGAAACATGATTATGGTCTTTGAGTATATAAAAGATGTTGTGAAAGATAAGGAATAATTACATTAAATGACAACAAGGGAGAGTTTGATAAACTGTGGGGAAAAAAGTCTAAACTAACTAAGAAAGGTGAAATAGATCACTAGAACTGCTATCATTTGAAACAGTATAAAATCTGGATAGCCTAATAAATGTCAGAATTTTGGGAGTGACATAGATAGAGTTGATCCAGTTTTCAGTATCTATATATATTTGTTTAAGAGACAATAACTATTACACCCTGTTGTTTAGCCCTGGAGACTGACCACAGAGAGATGTAACTTAGAATAATTCACGTTGGAATTATCATGGGTTCATGGGAAATCTTTTATCTGCTTAACTGTGTGAATTTCTCACATACCAAAGTCTAAAATTACAAGTAAAATGAAAACAGGATCTCCATCGGTTGAACTGTCAGAGTTTGCATGTCCCTGTGGAATTATGCACATAGTTGATTTCTAGGATTATCTAAGCTTGTGCAGATATCAGAATCCCTATTGTCTTCCCAAAGTGTGTTATAGGGATTTTTTGTTTTATATGCATATGATAGTTGCCTATCACACAATGCAGAGAAGTATTTACTGACTGGTGGAATACAAAAAATACTGACTTCCAGACTATGTGTTACATGGCTGTATGTCATCACTAACTGAATTTGGTGACCAAAATGACCCTTTGTATACCTGAATGTCTCATCATTTCCAACTTCTTTCAAACATTTTAACACACATCATCCAATTCATTGCACAATACTACTGTATTACTTATACTTTTGTAATAATAAATTTCTCAATTACTATTTCTTCTATCTTTTCTTGAGGCAACCGGAAATATGGACAAGGCTCCATGAAACTCAGTGGCAAATTCAGGGATTAAAAACTCGTTTGCTTCTTCTAGTATTCTTTCGTCTTGATTATTCTGTCTCTCAATCTCTTAGTGTTCTTGCAAAGGTGATATGGTCAGTCTATCTTCATTCTGCAAGTTGATACCTCCATTAGATGCATTGTTCTACAGCCTGCAGGCAACACGTACTGTGACTAAAGAAAGAACACTAAAAACACATGTAAGAGAACACTTGAGGCAAAAACAATATACAGGATGTTTCAAAAAGATGGGTTTGAAATTGGGTCCATCTTTTTAAAACACCCCATAATTTTGAAAGATTCCTTCTGTGTTACAGGCACTTTGTTTTCTATGTTAAAGCAAAAATGCCCCTGTAAGTGTATTATTGTACTTTAAAAATTATACTCACTAGTCTAATATCTATGCCTTAGAGTATATCTGGAACACTATATTATATTATACTATTAAGACAAGGAGAATTCTTCAAGAAACTTTAATAGCCAAGTGGCATGTCTAAATTTCAAAACTTGTTATAATTTCATTTGATTTTTTTAAGATATCCAGCATTAAGAAAAAGAAAAAAAGACCAAAAAATAAAATAATGAAAAGGACCTTATCATTTAAGGTTCAGTAATTATTACACGTTATGAGGTATTCTGAGACCCAAAGACCCATGTAGTCTAAGTAGACAAGAAAAGAAAGAAGATGGGAATCCAATACACAGAAAGAACCATACCAAATTTTCAATTTGAAAAATTAGTCCAGCTTTTCAAAAGCTGCAAGTATGCAGAACGTGCTGCAATTTCTATGTTCTAAAGTCTAGCTGAAAATCTCTTAGGAAGGCTATATTAAAGCAAATAGAAATAAAATCAGTCCAATCAGATGGACAACTTCCTTTGATTTTGTAAAACTTAAGGGCATTATTAATAAATATTTGTTACTATATGTACCAGGGGTCTGTTAGTCTTCGTTTTACTGCAATGGCAATCAGGATCTACGTATGAAACTTTGGTTTTACGTCTTAAAATAATCTATTTTACTTAAGAAATGAATATATAGAAAAAAAAGAGTTGTTGTTGTTTTTTGTTGTGTTGTTGTTTTCTTTTTTTTTTCCTGCAAAAAAGGCCTTGTCTTTCCACTATAACAAATTATAAAATATCTCTTTTTTCTGGTTGCTATTGTGGTGGTTTTTGTTTTTTTTTTTTTAATGGCAGGGGAGTGCATCTTTTGTCCTTTCCTTTAGTTGTTACCAGTACAACATCACTCCCTGTCCACCAAGTAAAGTACTTCAAATGGCCAGCAATGTTCATTTTTTTTTTAAGGTTACTATCTACTGCTCCATTATTCTTGAACATTTGAGAGCAAAAAAAGCAAAAACATATCTGGGATTTCTGCAGGGACCTAGAAAAATGAGCAGGAGTTGTGCCTCAGGCATTCCTTGGAGAAAATTGGGAGGGATAACGACAGCCACCTCTGGTGAACTCTTTTGAGCCAGTACATATCCATAATTTATACCTTCTTTCTTTTTCAGTAAAACTTTGAGAACATGCTTATTTATTTATTTATTTATTTGAATGTCTATGGTATTTGGTGGAAAGGAGATGTGGAAATCTAACTGCGAGCTCAAATAAGTCCTCTGACAAGTTAGGATGATTTTTAAGTCCTTGTTAAAAAAAGAAAACAAAACCAAAAACACCAAGCCACCACAAAATCCTTCAGAAAATCAGTTTAATCTTCGAATTATCTTTATTCATAATACACATAAAAATATTCTTTACAGAGACTGTAGAAGCACAAATTTGACTGAAAGACCAACTGTAAGCTCAAGGCTATCTGCATTGGTCTCAATTTTGTTGTAATTTAAAACTCCAAGATTGAATTTTGAAGGACTTAAAATCATAAATTTAGAAAAGTACTGAGTATTGGGTACTGTTTGATTAGAAAAAGGATAAACCAAACGGTTTCTCAAAATATTTGTACGAAATAACATTCTAGATTTGTATGTTTGCTGTCATCCATCTTTATCTTTTTCTCTGTTAAAAAGAGATTGTAAATAAATCTATTTTACTGACAACCTGAGGGATTAAATAAGAAACATGATGCACTTCTGAACTAAAAATATCATAGACACCAGTAAGAGAAAAAATGAGCATATGCTATTATACTAAGAAGTGAAAGTTACTATTACTGCACTCCTCTGTAAAACAAGTAATTGCTTTAGGAAGTGTTGAGGGTGCAAGTACAGTTACTTCAATTTATGATGCAGTATTGGTAAAGCTGACTTGTGGAGCATTACAGATAAGCCTAAAGCATCAGTCCAAAGCATCAGTCCTATTTTGTGGTCTGATTTTAAGACGTGGTGGATAGTTCAGGGAGGTGCTGGTTGCCCTGAACTCCCACCAATTTGAGTTCTTCAATACCAAATAGTTTTAATCTCTTTAATCCTAATGCCTACAATTAAACTGTACAATATCTCGCCCCTGAGCCACATTGTCTGATTCCATTCGGTATTCATTCATTTCCCACCCAGCTACTATTTCCCCAGTTTCTAACTGAATTAAAACACAGGGAAAATCATGTTATTTTTATTTCCATGTTGGTGTTTTGTGCTAGCATCATTGACAACATCAGTGCAGCTCTGGGAATAGTTAACAGTTTTTGCCAAAGACAGCAGTGAACACTGAGTAAACCAAACAAATAATAAAGGTAGGATATTCAGGACTGTTCACAACTGAGCTCTTTTTAATAATCTTATTTAGCAAGCGTGCAGTATCTATGCACTGGTACAGAGTGCAGTTTACTGATCCATTTCCAGTGAGCTACTTTGGTAAACTTCATGCAAGCATAGTTGGTTGAATGATATTGACAGTTACTAACTCCTAAATGCTCTTTCTGCTTATGCTTAAGGTGCCTATGTAAAGCTATAACCTTTGCTTGGAAACAAAACACTGAACATTACACAAGGGTATTTTGGACCTAAAGCCCTTTTAGTGGCATCCATGGTATCATGGCGGCAAAATATATAGTTCCATCAACACATGACAGTTACAGGCATTTGCACATTTTGCAAGAGGACAGATTGAAGATTAGTCCATTGAAGATGGACTCGAGAGCCCCAAAGCTCTGGGCTAGAGAACCATGGCTGCGAGAACAATAAACTCCCAATCAACCTGGAACTTGTACGGGATATGTTACTCCAGCTAGATCCCTACAAGTCAGTGGGGTCTGATAGCATTCATCTGAGGGTATTTAAAGAGCTAGCTGATGTCACAGCAAGACCTCTCTCTGCGATTTTTCAATGGTCCTGGGAATCTGGAGAGGTTCTAGTTGGTGGGAAGCTGGCAAACGTTGTCCCAGTCTACAAGAAGGGCAACAGGGATAACCCCAGCAAGTACAAGCCTGTCAGCCTCACTTCTGTGCCTGGAAAAATTATGGAGATTATTCTGGAAGTTATTGAAAAACACCTGAATGACAATGCTGTCATTGGTCCCAGCCAGCCTGGGTTCATGAGGGGAAAGTCCTGCTTGACCAACTTAATTTCTTTCTACAACAAGGTTACCCACCTAGTTGACCAAGGAAAGCTTGTCAATGTGATCTTTTTGGATTTCAGTAAAGTCTTTGATACTGTTTCTCACAGTATCTGCCTGGACAAGATGCCCAGCATACAGCTGGATAAACACACAATGCAGTGGGTGAGCAATCAGCTGATGGGCCGGGCTCAAAGGGTTCTAATACATGGGGTTATGTTGGGCTAGTGACTGGTCACTAGCGGGGCTCCACAAGGATCCATCTTAGGGCCAGCACTCTTCAAAGTCTTTATAAATTACTTGGACAAATGACTTGAGGGAATACTAAGTAGGTTTGACATTGACACAAAATCGAGAGGAGCTGTTGACACTCTCAAGGGCAGAGAGGCCCTGCAGAGAGATCTGGACAAACTGGAGAACTGGGCAATCACCAACCACATGAAGTTGAACAAGGGCAAGTGCTGGATTTTGCACCTGGGACATGGCAACCCTGGCTGTACATATAGACTGGGTGACAAGACGCTGGAAAGCATCTCTGCAGAGCGGGATCTGGGGCTTTTGGTTGACGGCAAGTTGAACAGTATCCTGGGGTGCATCAAGAGCAGCATTGCCAGCCAAGCAAGGGAGGTGATTTTCCCACTCAGCTCTGCACTGGTGAGGCCTCACCTGGAGCACTGGGTGCAGTTCTGGGCACCACACTGTGAAAAAGATATAAAGCTAAAGGAAGAGTGGCCAGAAGAGGGCTACAAAGTTGGTGAAGGGTTTGGAGGGGAAACCATATGAGGAGTGGCTAGAGTAAATAGATCCGTTCAGCTTGGAGAAGAGGAAACTGAAGGGAGACCTCATAGTTGCTACAGTTTCCTCACAAGGGGAGGAGGAGGGACAGGTGCTGGTCTCTCTGGCGACCAGTGATAGAATCCGAGGGAATGGCAGGAAGATGTGCTAGGAGAGGTTTAGTTTGGACATTAGGAAAAGTTTCTTCACCCTGAGGGTGGTGGAGCACTGGAACAGGCTCTCCAGGGAGGTAGTCATGGTACCAAGCCTGGCAGTGTTCAAGAAGAGACTGGATGCCCTCAGACACATGGTGTGAATTGTGGGGTTGTCATATGCAGGGACAGGAGCTGGACTTGATCATCCTTGTAGATCCCTTCCAACTTAGGACATTATATGAGATTAGCTAGTTAGTAGTTGCATATTGAACTCAAACAGACTAAGAAGGGAGAACTACTTTGTCTAAACTTCCATCACAAGTAGCTTTCAGCTCAGCTGCCTGCTGAGCCCAAACACATTTGCACTGTTGTGTGCCAGTCTGGGTGGGTACGTTTGAGTCTCCTTGCATGGTTTTCTTTGTTATTTTCCTGCTGTCAATACCCCTTTGTTCTGTCATTGGAAAATATTACAATTTACTTTCTTTCTTTTCTATAAGGAAGTGTGGGGAAAGTGTATGCACAGTATTTACACAGAAGTATTATTATCTCTCCTATATTGTTTGTCTCACTGTTTTGGGTTTGAGGGGTTTCTTTCCTTTTCAGTTTGGTTGTTGTAGTCAGTCTCACATTCACAGTTCTCACTTCCTCTTTAAATTCTCCTTCAAACATTTAACTGAAAAGGTGCTCATTATTTTTTATTTCAAGGTCTAGTCAAGTGTCAGAAATAAAGGGGAGATATCTACCAGCTCTGCAGCAGCAGATGCCAATTTACTCCTAAGAATATGATTCTCAATCTCTATTTTCTCTTTTCAAGGTATTGAGACATCTATGCCACATAAATCCATCTTACTTCCACCAAGATTTTCTTATCAGGGCAAAATTGCTGACTGTATGAATAAAATAAGTGAGGGAAATATGTGGTCCAAAATACATGAAGTATCTTGATCAAAAACATACAGGTTTTTAAGACTTCAAAATTAACAAAGGAATCTGGCAGAGAATAAACTGAATGGGTAGGTACAAGCATAAGTTATTACATTATTTTGAAATTATTATGAAGTAATGCAAATGTGTGATGACTGCACTCACCCCCCCTCAACCAATCCAGCTGCAGTTTGGTACAGTCTCCAAAGGAGACAAAGGCCTGAGGTGTAGCCAGGCCAAGAGCTCCTTTGAGGAAACTCTCAAGGAAGCAGAAGGACACAGTGAACACAGATAAATTGTGGATGCAAGGATGGTTATGGTTATGGTTATGGTTTTCTGACTGTATACAATTTGATTTTATTACACTTTATTCTGTAAATATGACAGCTTAGGTGAGCCAACTTTGAGCTCTCTCTGCTAAACAAGCGTGACTGTAGGACAACGATTTTTACTGCTCACAGTTCACTGGATTAGCCCAATTTCAGTTTTTTATCAATCCTCTAGTTTAAGTAAGTATGTTTTAAATAGAATTAACCACTTAAATTTATAAAGTAATGTGATTTTTATTCGAGGGAATTGAGTGTACTGTGAGGGAATTGAGTGTACTATCAGCAACTTTGCTGATGACACCAAGCTGGGAGGAGCAGCTGACACGCCAGAGGGCTGTGCTGCCATCCAGCGAGACCTGGACAGGCTGGAGAGTTGGGCAGGGAATAATTTGATGAAATATAACAAGGGAAAGTGTAGGGTCCTGCATCTGGGCAGGAACAACCCCAGGTTCCAGTATAGGTTGGGGAATGACCTGTTAGAAAGCAGTGTAGGGGAAAGGGACCTG